>MJUT01002982.1:311549-371686 GCA_002080005.1 Gigantidas platifrons
CCCCTAAAGACTTTATCAATTGTTTTATCATATTTTCAAATCAGAACTAACTTGCTTTCAACACTATAGAACAACCAGGGCTTTCTGGTGAGATATCTTTTTATAATTTTCCCATTTTTCAAGCTGCCTCAAAATAATTGAAAAAATTGTTGATTTTTTCTCTTTAAAATCACAAAAGCTAAACTATTCTTCATTTAACATAGTGCTTATGAAATTTTACTATTCTTTTAACCAATGAAGAAAATTATAAAGATATCTGATACATAAAATTCACAATAGACTATTTTTAAAATGTTTGATTTTCCATATTCTTGTCCCATAGCAAGGACGTATATAGAACTTATTAACGTCCTTGCCCATAGGTAAGATTTAATTGACCATGTTTAGTAAAATAAAATGAAACAATAACCCAGGACCCACAATTAAATAGAGGCCCTACATCGTTACTAGCCCTGAAAATACGTACCCTCGTGGCAAACACGGGGAAATTAAGGTCCATCGGTCAAATACCTGTGTATGAGCCTGTATTTCCATAACGTTCATAATAGACCATTGAAAGTTATCTATTGTTTAGACCCAATAATGCACCAAGTTTAAACATATCATTCATTTATTTTATATTTCAACATATCATTTTCTGATCAATTACACAATATCCTTTAAAAAGTGCAACCTTCGCTTGCAGTAGTCCGTTTATTTATTGCATCCTTTAACCGGAAGTAGCATGTGTGTTCAAATTATTACGTCACGAACATTTTACATCCGGGAATTTCGCAATCGATAAAATTATACAGGTGGAAAAAAAATACGAAAATACACCTTAGCTCAGATTTCCGTTAATGCATAGAATTTTTTTATTGGGTTTTTTCTTATGGTTTATAATTTTATAGAGAATAAATACAGCGCTTAAAATAGTTTTTGACTTTTGGGCTGGAATGGCACTTTAAGGGTGTCGAATTTGCCTTTGTTTTTTTACGATTTCCGGTTAGAGGTTGGAACTATTATGATGTTGTGGTTTTTTTTATTCTTTTCTTTAAATTTCATTAATTTACACAATAAAATTATACATTAAATATATATATATATATTCATAAATTATTTACTTGTGTACGTCCTCCGGAACTCTCCTGTACTAAACTCCTGGAAAGGGAGGCTGCCGAACAAAATGATGAACACATCGACCCGAAAACATTACAAACGCCATTAGCAACTAACTCCTGAAATAAAATTAAAGAAAGTCATCAAAATTTGGAACATACAAAACTAACACAAATTGTGATAACGTTAATATGACAAATATAGAGATATCCATTTGTTTTAAAACAGTGATTCTATCTATATCAAGATTGTAATGCCTGTGTTTCTCATCTTTTTAGCTTTCTGTGTTGTGTTTTTGTGTTTAGTTTGTCTTCTTCACATGTCTTGTGTTCCCAATGTTGCCAGTGCCTCTGGATTATCAATTCTTGATTGCCTCTTTAAGTTTGTTTACTAAGTTAATAATTAAAAAAAAATGCACGCCATGATATAGCTAAAATAGTGCTTAAGTTGGCGTTAAACATCAATCAATCAATCAATCAATCAATCAATCAATCAATCAATCAATCAAGTTTTCTCTAACGTTTATATTTTCCATCTACCTGGTTAATAATCAAATATTACCTATCATGCTTACAAAAATATAGTACATATTATCACATCATATTTATTAATCAATAAGCTATATGTTGTCATACTAACTGATCAAAATCCATTTCTGCAATGAATAATGAAAAACGTTGTTTTTTGCTTTTTAAAAAATATTTGTTTGAAGGCATGAAATTAGAAGATTTGCGATTTATTGTTTTCTTTGTATTTTAGTATTGAAGGTTTGGATCTCATTAACAAGCGTAATGAGGCTACTTTTATGTGTTTCAGAAAGTCAGTCAGCATCAGTTCGCATTTTTGAGAACTAATTGTTAGACATTTCAACTACAATAAATAAATTCACTGTTTATGTTATGATGGTTTATGATTTATGGTGTTTAACGCGACTTTCAACAATATTTCAGTTATATCATGGAGGTCAGTTTTATCGTGGCGGTCAGTTATATCATGGAGGTCAGTTTTATTGGTGGAGAAAACCACAAATTTTAGGTTTTCTCCAGATTTGTTATTTTGACAACGTCGATATACTAGTATTAGCTTACACAACTTATTACTGTATATGATTTTTAAGTATACATGTACATGTACGATTCTATTTGTTTGGAGCCTGTTGTGTGATACAGTATTACATTTTATGTTAATAAACGTTAGAGCAAACCGAAAGGGTAATTAATCAAGAATGGATATTCCAGAGACACTGGCAACATTTGACACACAAGACACAGGACGAAGACAAACAAAACAAAAAACACAACACAGAAAACAAAAAAGATGAGCAACACGGAAATCACAAAAAAAAACACTGTAAGCACCCCCGTGTTGCTCATATAGTAAAGTCTGGTAAAAGTCTTGTCGTCAGTGATAGAGAAAAGACAAAAATCTATGCAATTCTGGTATTGTTTGATTAAAAATCATATTGACTAAGTTCACTTTCACATTAGCGTTTGCTACTGACATTCTCGTGTGTTGATTAAAACTCACATTGTTTCCCATTCACTTTCACTTACCTTTTATGTAATTAAAATCAGTAAAGTCTTTCCCAGTAGTCAATATGTTTGATTATGTACCCAAGGAACCAATATTGACCTCAGCCTAAGGTCTCGTTCAATATTGATTTCTTAGTTCTATAAAAAGTCATATCGACCTATATAAAAATATATAATTGTATGTTATATATATGTATTTGAAGTGATAACCAGTAATATTTATTCTGAAGTCTTCCTATTGGTCAACATTCTGCTATGGAATAAAACATAGTAAAAATAATTATCTCATCCGGCTATACTTTGTACTGAATTGCTCACAGTGACAGTCATTCCTGTCATGTGTTAGGACCTAGTTTGCAAAGATTTCACACTGGCTTTCGATTAGGAATTGTTTTGATTGGTCATTATCTTTGCATTGGATTAAACATCAACATCCATTTCCTTTTTAATTTATAAAAGCGTAGATATCAAATTTAGTGCGCACGACGCCTTTCTGGAATAACCTTCATCAGGTACGCTCAATATCGAAAGATTGGAAAACCAAATAATTTAAACTTTTGGTACCAATAAAACCAAAGCACATATACAGGATAGCTAAAAGTAGGTTACGGTCACCTACCCCGTCGTTCCATTCTTATCTGTACCTTTAAATAAGACAGCCATGAGTATTACCTGATTAGGATTCACTTTATAATCGTTTCTATCGGCCAATATCTTTGCCATGGAATATGAAATAGCAAAACTGACACAGGCAATAGAAAAGGCGTCCATGAAAACATCCCATATATAACCAAGGTGTGTAACCTCCATTGGTGGTAAGCTGAAGAAGAAAATAAAATAATTAAATTTGATTAAGAATAGTTATGAAAAGAACGATTTGACTATTAAATGTGTTGTCTGTCCTTCTTCGATTTATAGACTCCAAACTCTTCTTACACAGTCAACAAATTCCACTAATTTCAGACTGGTTTCCACTCACAACCACCACTAATTTCAGACTGTTTTCCACTCACAACCACCACTAATTCCAGACTGGTTTCCACTCACAACCACCACTAATTTCAGACTGGTTTCCACTCACAACCACCACTCATTTCAGACTGGTTTCCACTCACAACCACCACTCATTTCAGACTGGTTTCCACTCACAACCACCACTAATTTCAGACTGGTTTCCACTCACAAATACCACGCACTATCCGAAAAATTAATAATGACACAAACATGAACAGAACGATGGCAGGGTCAATAAAATCACGCAGTTAACAAAGACGGATCCAGAGATTTCCATAAGGGCTGCGTTTTTTAAAGAAATAAAAACGGTTTTCAAAACAATGTGTTTTCAGAAAAATCAAAAGATACCGAGGCGTAATTCAAAGCGAAAATTACAAAACATGTTAAAAAGAAAAAAAATGACAAGGACTAAATACTCGTTAAAACACGTTTTACCAGTTTATAACTTAACTGAAAAAGAGGGGCCCATGCCCTCCCTGACTCCGCCTATGGTTAAATGACTACTAGCTAAGAAAGTAGATATGTTGGTTAAAGACGTTCATCAGATATATCATGTAAAATCACAGACTTATCGTCTGCAACTGAACAAATCGACATCAAAAGGGATAATCAGCTCATAGTCTTTAGACGAGTATATTAAATTTTACCTGCAACTGATTAACAATTATTTATGTGGAATGTAATACCTGTAATACCAAATATATAACTAGACTGCGAATAAATGTAACCCTAGGGAAATATCCCGATAAATCGGGTATATCTAAACAATATGGCAAATACTATAGACATTAACAGCAGAGATTGGACGATTTAAATTATCAAGGGATAGAGGTAACACAAAACAAAGCTTAATCACAGCAAATAAACAATGATATAGGACAACACGGATTGGCATAAAAATCAGGAGTAAAATCAGGTGCAACGAAAGGCAATCTGTTTACTCTTCAATACATGCCACATATCGGCAAGTCATAATATTTAAAGCCAAAAAAAAAAATCGCCTTTCCGAAGCTTGCGTTAGAAACATGCCTGCAATCACGAAATTTACGTAAATATCATATAATTCGCGGTGGACAGCATATAATTTCTGGAAATTATGGCTTAACAATTTCTCGGACAACAGTATCCCACTGTTTTAAAATTTCGGATAAGTAAAACAAGACCCTATTATAAAGTTTTAATTGGAATTCAAACATCCACATACAGAGGTTATGGAAATGTCGCAGCTCAAGTAAGGAAAATAAGTGACTGCATAATCTTTATATATAAAACATGAAATTAAAGTTCCAGGCAGAACGTTTCTTATTCTTGAGATTTCCTTGGGATAATTGCACCACGCCGTGTGAAAACTAAATAGATACGGTATAGGGATATCAAAAAAATAAAGACACTTTTTATAATAATTATTTACTATAGAGAAATGTTTGGAAAGAAGAGCTTGAAGATACCAAAGGGGCAATCAGAATCCGTATATCGAAGAAGAACAGACAACACAATGGCCAAAAGAAAAAGTACAAAAGGACAAACAACGATCAACAAAACATACATATAAAACTAAAGATCGTCGCACTGTCTTGTAACTTGAAGACCACTCTTCCGTGCGTTTTTTTTTCTTCAAATGCGCTGCTTTTCCTCATTATCTCACCATTTTTTTATGGTGCACTTGTGTCCAATTAAAGGCTAGAATGTATAATGTAAACCCCACTTATGACAAGTGGGATTGACGTAATTCTAGTTCTATGACGTGATTCTACTTATGTTGGTGTTCATTAAAAATAAAAACGCTGATGATAGATAAGACCTAAACAACGTTACAGAATCTGATTACCCCTTTTTGTATCTTCAAACTCTTCTAAATACAAAGTGGAAACGTCTCCAGATGAAGTGCATGTATAAAATTGACGAGATTCTATAATGTAGAATCTTTTTTTCTTAATCGTAATTAATTAACATATTCAAAATACAGTCAAACCTGTATTAAGAGGTCACCTTTGGGACAAAGAGAAAAGTGGCCTTATAAGACAGGTGACCTCTTGAAAGAGGTTCGATTCATATGAAATTTTCTATGACAGGACAAGAACAATGTGTGCTTTTAATACAGGTGACTGCTTAATAGAGGTGACCGCATTGGCAGGTTTGACTGTACAAAATAATCTTTTGAGGGTGCGGGGTGACAAGATAACAATGAAACTAGGGAGAACTTAATTACGCTCACTCTCAAATTCTGTTCTAATATTTTCTTGTTTTATATGAATCATATGTTGTTCATCCTGGTTCTTAGCGGAGTTCGTGTTGATCGATCTTTAGCTTTATATGTACATGTATGTTTTGTAGATCGTTGTTTGTCCTTTGCCCTTTTTCTGTTGGCCATTGTTTTGACTGTCCTTCGATTTACGGCTTCTGGTTACACCTTTTGGTATCTTTAAACCTCGCTTATTGTTTTTGGCGTTTTTGTGTGTGTGTGTCGTGATTTAGCTATTTGGATTTCCAGTCTTTCAATTTTGAGCGAACCTGATGAAAATTATTCCGGAAACTGATCGTGCGCACTAAATATGATAGTTTTTTATAAGTTGCACTGTTCAATCTAATTTGCATTTTACCAGTATCCTGACAGCATACATTTTACCAGTATCCTGACAGCATACATTTTACCAGTATCCTGACAGTATACATTTTACCCATGTATACTCATAGTAAATTATATGAAATGATTCAGTATTATTAATGACGACATTACAACGTATAAGTGATAATACTGAATCGTCAAGTATGCAATCACAGCAGGCATAAGACGCCATTTAAACGTAGAGATGATGATGAGTGGCTGCTGCAAGGATACAGTTACATTTGTTGTATATTCATGACGTGCACATCACTACAAATAATAAATCAAAAGTGGTAATAAGTCACCACACACACCTAGTTTAAGTATTATTTTGTAGATTTGGGTATTTGTGCACAAATTTATTTATCTCCTTGTTTAGTTTTCAAGCTTACAGCGGATGTAAGTTATACGTACCCTACCGAAATATGACCCACCACATCAACCTGAAATTCCGGGCCTATCCTGGTATAGTAAGAAATCACAGTACCTACAATTACCTATAATACAAAAAAAAAACAATGTTAAATGTATACCGATCACATGCAATATAAAAGTAGATACATGTATCTAATTTAATGCGCACGACGCAATTCTGGAATAATCCTCACAAGGTATGCTCAAAGTCAAATGACTTGAAAACCAAATAAGGTATACATCTAATCCCCACACTCTCAATGATCGTGTGTGGTCCGTGTTCCGATTCTATTTATTACATCATTATTTTATTTTTGGCAATAAAAACAGTCCCATGTATGTCCAACACCTGTATAAATCGCAGTAAATTATCAAAGTCTCCTGTTTATACTGTCTTAAAGGACCCATCAAAAGCAAACACGTCCAAATTACCATAGTCCCTATTTATATCTGGTACATTACGTATGGCTTGTACTAAGTTATTCTTGATTAAATCTACATGCTATCATTAGTTTTAAAGCTATACTGTCAAGTAGTTCTTGGTTGAATCAAACAATATGCATATTGAATATCATTAGTTCTAAGGCTATACTGTCAAGTAGTTCTTGGTTAAATAAAACAAAATGTATACTGAACATCATTAGTTCTATGGTTATGCTGTCAAGTAGTTCTTGGTTAAATAAAACAAAAATCATACTGAATATCATTAGTTCTAAGGCTATGCTGTCAAGTAGTTCTTGGTTAAATAAAACAAAATGTATACTGAACATCATTAGTTCTATGGTTATGCTATCAAGTAGTTTTTGGATGAATAAAACAAAATGTATACTGAACATCATTAGTTCTAAGGCTATGCTGTCAAGTAGTTCTTGGTTAAATAAAACAAAATGTATACTGAACATCATTAGTTCTAAGGCTATGCTGTCAAGTAGTTCTTGGTTAAATAAAAAAAAAGGTATACTGAATATCATTAGTTCTAAAGCTATGCTGTCAAGTAGGTCTCGGTTAAATAAAAAAAAGTATACTGAATATCATTAGTTCTAAGGCTATGCTGTCAAGTGGTTCTTGGTTGAATAAAACAAAATGTATACTGAATATCATTAGTTTTAAGGATATGCTGTCAAGTAGTTCTTGGTTAAATAAAACAAAATGCATACTGAACATCATTAGTTCTAAGGCTATGCTGTCAAGTAGTTCTTGGTTAAATAAAACAAGATGTATACGGAGTATCATTAGTTCTAATGCTATGCTGTCAAGTAGTTCTTGGTTAAACAAAACAAAATGTATACTGAACATCATTAGTTCTATGGTTATGTTATCAAGTGGTTCTTGGCTAATTAAAAACAACCAACAACTGCCATGTAAATTACTAGTATAGGTTATAGTACAGACACTATCGGGTAGATTTTGCTTAAATGACCACTGACTTTTTTTACTAGTAACACAGCTACTGTTCATACTGACCACCAATAGTTCTATAGGCACAGGTGCAATTAATGGCTGACAATTTGGGTTGTTGTTAATGCCTTCTTTGATCAGGATCAGGATGAATATGCAGGTCACTGACGCGGTTGACGTCACCGGGTTTGTTGTGTGGATGTCGGAGAAAAAATCACGATAAAACTGTAAGTGATAAGAACAAATTGAATATAAACAAAAATACAGTAATTAAAACGTAAATATCAAAGTTAGTGGACACGACGCGTTTCTATCAAAGTTAGTGGACACGACGCGTTTCTATCAAAGTTAGTGGACACGACGCGTTTCTATCAAAGTTAGTGGACACGACGCGTTTCTATCGTTTTTCCTTCATCAGGCAAGAACGAAGCCAATATATTTGAAAGCCAAATAATTTAAATTCTTTGAGAGCATAAAAACCAAAGGGCCCAAACAGAAATTACTTAATTCATTACGCTTTTCTTTATACGAAGTACTGTTAATAACATTCATGGAATTGCTATGAGATCCCCAGATGGAGCGTTTATCGACAAAGGTAAGTCTAGGGCTCGTTTGACACTCGTTTTTTTTTGTGTGGGGGGGGGGGGGTATTGATGATTCTACCATGACGTTGAAACGTAGCGCTGTTCCTGTACTTTTATGTGTGTCTAAGTGTAAAATTTGATAGTCTCTGGAGTTCATTTACATCCATATTCTTTCATACTAAATGCTATGATATCTTGTATTTTCAAAAACCCTTTGATTAAAACAAAAACAATTAATGGTAATTATTTTAACGGTCATTGTTGATAACGGATATGACACCATCACTAATTTCTCAGTTAACCTCATTTGTTTCGTACAGATCAAATAAGTGTGTATACTTATGAGAATCCTATGAAAAGATAAAATATGCAACAACAAAAAACACGTCATACTGTTGTACAAGCTGAACGTAGACTTAAAATAGCACGAAATATGTACAATTGTCATCTATGTTGTGTCATTCATGTTTCAAGTGTCGTATATTACTAAAACTTACGTAAATTAGTTTAAATGGCCCATGGTAGTTCATGACATCGACGCCAAACAAGTGTGGAACTTGACTGGAAAATACATGTACTGCTGCTCCACATGTAAATCCACTGATGAGAGGATCAGACAGAAACGATGCTAAATATCCCATTCTGAAGATTCCCAATAATAACTGAAAAAATGAAATACAACTGTTTATTTCACAAGATTTGCTTCAACATTGTGGAACATTAAATTGATATCTTACTTGAAATTTACAGCTTTTTAATAATGTGATTGGTTAAAACTAATGACAACCCCTCTTAAGCATTGATAACCAAAGCCAATTTTAGCTACCCTGTTTAGGAACTTGGTTTATTTGCTCCTGTAAATAGTTCAATTGTTTGGTCTTCAATGTTTTGACAATGCGCGTACCTGATGAATGTAATTCCAGAAACGTGATGTGCAAACTAAATTAGATATCTCTTTTATTTAAGGAATATTTGAAATTGCTGAACAGGTTATACGATATAACCTGGTTTGGATCAGTTTACGCTTAATAAACCGCGGATAGGTTTATGAAAAGCGTAAACTGACCCAAACCAGGTTATGCACGTATAACCTGTTCAACAATTTCAATTATTCCTTATAATTTATTTTTTACAACAAAATTTAATGATTCCTCGATTTTAATTACGATTATTTCATGTGACTATTTTAATTTATCGTTGGCAGATGACCACGTTGGTGACGTCACAATACCAACCCAGGTTATCGAGTATAGCCAAAATTTTCTCCAGGCGGATTAGCCAATCAGATTGAAATATTCAAATAAAATTAAATTATTTTCAAATAATCTTCATCATATATGCTCATAGTCCAAAGATTGGAAAGCAAGAAAAGTCTTTGGGAGTCAGTACACCAAGGGCATAAACAGGATACCCAAAAAACCGGCTAAAGTTACATATGCCTAAGAAACCTTCAATTACTATTTTATTGCTTCGGCTGTTGTGATATAACAGGAAAAGGAAAATTGAGAATGTGCATACTGTTTTAAAATAAAACTAATATTACATTTTCAGCAATGCCCTGTCAATGAAATATTTCAGCATGATCTTACTTGGAAGAGTCCAGACAGGAATGTAACAGACATTGCCATCCCAACTTTGATAGGATCAGCTAAATGGTCTTGGTCTGTCATGACGTCTGTGGGCGTTATTGTGGAATAATTACTGGTATGGTTAGATATTTGTAGAGTATCGTTGAGGCGGGTCTGAGTATTAATTTCCTTTGAGTACTTATCGTATCCTCTTTGTACGACAGATCCCACCATTAGACTTGTAACAGCGAAAGTTCCTGTAAGGACAAAGGTTAAAAATATATCCATCGGAGGAATCATTTACACATAAATGAAACACAACTTTAAAACAAAATATGAAATAACAATATATTGGACAACACAAACTCTTCGGCTAAAAATGTGAGCCAATATTTTGGCCAAAACCCTTATTATGGAGTATCAATATGTAAAATATTTATTTTCGCCATAACTTTATAAGACAATTTGTCATATCATTCAAAAAATATATATACTCCGAATAAAGATGATGTATAAAAGAATATAATCAACAGCAATAAATAAACAACTAGAATGACAAAAAAAACAACAAAAACAAATAACATATTCCATAAATATGTGTAAATATAAAATGCTATAAATTAAACAATTTTATGGACTATCTATAAAATACGGGCAGTTTCTTTTGAAAATATAAAAATTACTTATTTACAATTGAACTATGATCAGATGCTTGCTTCGACTATTGAAACATCATGAGTAAATTGCGTCAAATGACAAAACAACTTCAACTGGTGTCTACAAGGTAGGGAATGCTTGGCTATATGTAACATATAGGTATGATAAACTTAGAATTTGGATAGCTTAGATGCTCGTGTCGTAATAACAACAAGAAGATCACCCTTTTGGAATACACAGGTATCATTTTCGTAGGAGTTCTTGCTTTTGCTCTTTTGTTGTTGAAATCAACCGATATTACCTTTACTAAAAAATGTAGGTCTGATGTTGTTACTATTAGTTAGCCTTGTCAACTAAAAATTTAAAAGCGTATTACTTAGATATTTTGATGTCAGTACAGAAGTGCTACATTTAGGATGTACGTGGCATCTTCGGGGGGCTGTCAGTTCCCCAGTAGTAATGTCGAGAAGATAGCAATAGCAATAAGTTGTTTATAGGAGAGCTCGTGTCTTATTTACGTTATTTGTGTTTGTTAATGCATGGTGGTGTCCATCACATATTGTGTTGTGTTTTTGTTTTGTTTTGTTTTGCTTGGTCTTGTGTACCCTATGTTGCCAGTTTCTCTGGATTGTCCATTTTTATAGCCCCTTCGGTAGTCTTTAACGTTTATTTATTATAAACAAAAGATTTGTGAAAATGAAAATTAATCAACATACATGTACATTATCACACACTTACCGATAGAGACATGTTTTGACGAACCGAAGAAAAAATATAGAAGAACTGGGAAAAATGAAGTGTACAAGCCGTACACTGGTGGCAGGTTACTGAGGAAGCCATATGCCATTCCTGAAATAAACAGTATATAGGTTAACAAATTGATAAAATGTTGTCTCAGTTGTTAGTTCTCAATATCATGGTTAGTTCTCTACATCATGGTTAGTTCTCAACATCATGGTTAGTTCTCAATATCATGGTTAGTTCTCAATATCATGGTTAATTCTCAATATCATGGTTAGTTCTCAATATCATGGTTAATTCTCAATATCATGGTTAGTTCTCAATATCATGGTTAGTTCTCAACATCGTGGTTAGTTCTCAATATCATGGTTAGTTCTCTACATCATGGTTAGTTCTCTACATCATGGTTAGTTTTCAATATCATGGTTAGTTCTCAATATCATGGTTAGTTCTCAACATCGTGGTTAGTTCTCTACATCATGGTTAGTTCTCAATATCATGGTTAGTTCTCAATATCATGGTTAGTTCTCTACATCATGGTTAGTTCTCTACATCATGGTTAGTACTCAATATCATGGTTAGTTCTCAATATCATGGTTAGTTCTCAATATCATGGTTAGTTCTCAATATCATGGTTAGTTCTCAACATCGTGGTTAGTTCTCTACATCATGGTTAGTTCTCTACATCATGATTAGTTCTCAACATCATGGTTAGTTCTCAATATCATGGTCAGTTTTCGATATCATGGTTAGTTCTCAATACCATGCATAGTTAGTTCTTTACATCATGGTTAGTTTTCTACATCATGGTTAGTTCTCAATATCATGGTTAGTTCTCAATATCATGGTTAGTTCTCTACATCATGGTTAGTTCTCTGCATCATGATTAGTTCTCAACATCATGATTAGTTCTCAACATCATGGTTAGTTCTCAATATCATGGTTAGTTCTCAACATCATGGTTAGTTCTCAATATCATGGTTAGTTCTCTACATCATGGTTAGTTCTCTGCATCATGATTAGTTCTCAACATCATGGTTAGTTCTCTGCATCATGGTTAGTTCTCAATATCATGGTTAGTTCTCTACATCATGGTTAGTTCTCAATATTATGGTTAGTTCTCTACATAATGGTTAGTTCTCTACATCATGGTTAATTCTCTACATCATGATTATTTCTCAATATCAGGGTTAAGTATGTAAAAATTATTTAACATTTATTAAAGTATCAACACCCTATTAATCATCTTGTTTGATATCTCTGTGTAATTACTTGTGGTATCAAAATAGATAATTACCATCAGATCCTCGGGTATAGAAATATAACACAGATTCTCAACTTCGAGGTACAACACCTAAGTTATGGGCATCTACTGGTTGTGCATGGAGATTTAAAAAAAAATACATCCAACTTGTCATTAAGGGTGTATGGGGAATGACACACGCCTTTCTTGCACGTTAAAGAAAACTAGCAGCAGTCATTGATTAACAAATGGTGTTGTGGTGGTTCATTGCAATGCACTCTTTGCCTACCTAATGTCTCTCGTCACAACAGCCGCGATCGTGAAAATAGATGAAATGCTGTTCAATTGACATTAAACTTCAATCAAACAATCAACCAGTCAAAATTGATAACAAAGTAACACGCCAATTATAAATTATATAAGAATAGATAACAATAAAAGACTATGGTAAGACTTTCACATCTGATACCACAAGAGTGCCAGACGCTCATTCGGGAACTTGTTGAACTAGGCATATCAAATACATAGATTATTATAGCACCATCATTAACATCATATTAGCTTGGCAGTGTTGGTTGCAAACTCTCAGTAACAAATAAAATATAGAGATGACGCTTACGATTTATCTTTAACATATTTTCAATGTTATTTTCAATCAATCCAAGAACATTCGGTGCCGTCATGGTCGGGGTCATATGGTAGTTGGATTTACAACTACATGTGCAATCAATGTCTATCACCCCTAATGCTGTGATTTCGAATCCCGCCCATGACGAGGTGTACTCGATACAACATCATGTGATAATATTTGTCAGTGATTTGCAGCAGGTTGGTGGTTTTCTCAGGGTACTCCGGTTTCCTCCACCAATAAAACTGACCGCTACGATATAACTGAAATACTGTTGAAAGTGGCGTTAACCCCAGTCGTAAAAAGAAAAATCCCATTTAGGATTAGTGTAAACTTTTATACAAGTATGTACAAAGCTATGCATAGGAAATGGTAGAAAAAACTACCGCAACAATAAAACCAACTTCTGTAAAAATAGGAACAGTATGGACATAAAAACGTT
Source organism: Gigantidas platifrons (assembly GCA_002080005.1). NCBI lineage: Eukaryota > Metazoa > Mollusca > Bivalvia > Mytilida > Modiolidae > Gigantidas > Gigantidas platifrons. The sequence continues at coordinate 325,474 of MJUT01002982.1, forward strand.
ATATCAAATGTAATACATGTATCTTCAGACTGAAAATTAGCAATAAGACATTCACAATATAGTTACCTTGTGGTATGTGTATTATTCCTATGGTCATTCCTGCTACAAAATCTTTAAGTAAATATTTTCTTAAACTGTAGTTCCTCATGATGTCTACAAAAGGGAAAACTTCGTGGAAAAATCCCCTCACACATGATGGGGTCACTTCTACTTTTGGTATGTACTTCTTCGCTTTGTTAAGATATCGTTTTACTTTCAATTTAGATTTTAAACTTTGAGATACACGAGTTAGTTTGGCCTGTGACCTTTGCAACGCTTCTGTTTTAAACTTTTTCTTTCGTTCTCGTCTTCTATTCATTTCAACAAGAGTAGTACGAACCCTAGCATCCATTTTGAGTGATAACTTTAAGAAAAATGTCCTATTTTTCGCAATTTAACATTTACACGAACAATTTTAAAAAATCCCTCCTACGTGTGCAATCATCTAAATATTGTGTGAAAATAAAAAAAAATATAGAGAAAAAATGTTAAATGAACATTTTCTTTGTTCCCCAGGGACATAAAATCCAAGTAATTAAGAATCAAATAAAAATCAATCAAAATCGGACTGATTGTTGTAGATCAGACAATACAGGTAAAAAACAGGTATTGAGATGATAATTAAAATATAAGATTAATGTCCTTCTTTAATGTGTCTCACTATTAAAATATGCATAAATCATTTTAATAAACAAAAAAGGTGATGTGGTATAAATTTTGACATTTAATTAACTTATTAATATGTAATTTATTTAATATAAAGAGATTCGGTGTTATTCTAGTTTTATACCTGTATGTATGTAATCGTTGTTGTGGTATCAGTATATATACTTCCTGTTGTTAAACAGTGCATTATATTGTATATTCAAAAACAATAAATATGCATTGTCACTTTGAACATTATAGATCTACTTCTATGTTAAGCAAGTGCAGACAATTTGTAGGAATGCATACGTTTTGCTTTGATTCCATGGCCACCGGTTACCTCTTATTGCTGGTTATCATACTACATTTTTCGCATTTTCTAATTTTTTCAATAAAAACTTATATCATATAATTGAAACAGCTTGATAAAATGCAGTGACTTGAATATTCTCACACGATGTAATTTATTAGAACTAATTATAAGGTTGATCTTCTTGAAGCATAGACAACCTTAGGTGATGTTGGTTGTCCTAATTAGGTCCTTTGGTTTTACCTGTTCCCAAAAGACGTTTAAATTATTTGGGTTTCTAATCTTTTGACTATGAGTGGACCTGATGAAGGTTATCCCAGAAACGTGTCGAGTGCACTAAATTAGAATTTTCTTCAATATGTTTCATGCAATTATATATATGTTCGTCGTACAATGTAAATAATGATCAATATATGTAACCCATCGATCAACGTTTTCCGTTATTTACATGTACGTTTTTGTTTTCCGGTAGTAGAAAAACGTTTTTGTTTTACGCAGTTGTTTTAAAATCATTTACTGAAAAATGGTTAAGATTTGTGCCTGAATCTTCTGTATTACAAAAAACACGAGGTTTATTGTTATTTTTTTTTTTTTTTTTTTTTTGGGTTATAGATTTGTTTTCAATTATTTCTGTATGGCATGCTATACCGAGAGTGTATGTCTGAATTAGACGGAGGACATATATACTATTTCTGTTTTATATATGTAGTGCATATATAAAAACACGAATTCAACTTAGCTTAAGCAAAAAAGTTCCGTTCGCTTTGTAGCTTTTTTTTGTGTGCAAAATATTAAATGGAATGGTATAATTAATATCGGTAATTGAAGTTCAATATAGAAGCATTATTTTGAGCCCAAATTTGATTGGACTTGCTTTACGGTATATGAAATGTATTTAACTTAGGTTAGAGTTAGGGTTTTTCTGGTAAATATACATGTCCGCGATGTATCAATTTTAACTTTGATAGTGATTTTAAATGGATTGTTATAGATGATGTGAACATTTTAACTGATCTATTTCTTGACCTGAGCTCTATCAACCCGATTGGTTTAGTAACTGAAGAGGAAACTAGGAAATGTATTATGTCTTTCAAAAAGGGAAAAAGCTCCATATGAACATGGTATAATTATAGAGCATTTAAAATATGGTGGTCAACCAATAGTACAACTAGTGACAAAATTGGTCAACTGTATATTTGAAAATCACTATTTACCGTCAAATCTCAATAGTAGGATTAGGTACCCAATGCACAAGAATGGTGATGAACCAAACTCTTACCGAAAAATTACCGTAGCCAGTACCATTGGCAAAATAATAGAGAAACCAGAAAAATATCAGGGAAATACAAAGCCGTCTACAGAAAGGTTTTACTGAGGGTGAATGTCCATCAATCGTAGGATTGATCATCACAGAACTAAAAATTGAAGCTAAAGAAAAGAAGAAAACCTATTATATAGCTCTGACTGACGCTCAAAAAGCATTTGATATTGTTTGGCACACAGGATTAATGAGGAAAATGAACAAAATCGGCATGTCGGATGACAACAGGCTCTTATTCCAACAATGGTACACAAACTTAAGTTCCAAAATAAAATGGCAAGGGATGATGTCAAGGACGATTACAGAGAAAGAAGCAAGGTGTCCGGCAAGGTGGAATTTGGTGTCCAACTGCATACAAGGTGTTTGTAAACTCATTACTAAAAACATTTGAAGATCGCAAGCTTGGTGCTCACCTTGGATCATTATACTGTAGAATCCCCACTGTGGCGGATGATGTCACCCTTGTGTCTAATGATCCAAATGAACTACAGGTTATGCTAAACGTACAATCCTCGTTTGTAAATAAGCAAAGATTATTATCAGCTCAAAGAAATCCTACGTTCTTCAAAATGGGTGTGATAAGGATAAACGATGGACAATTAATAATGAGACACTTCAAACTCCTACAAGTGCTCCACATCTGGGTATACAACGGGAAAATTGCTCAAAGTTTGGAGTCAAGGAAGTTATACCCAGTCGTATTCAAACCGTAATCCGAAAGCCTCTGTTCATCTTATAAAATACTATATACTGCCTCGTCTTTTGTATGGCCTGGGGGTAATCCATCTTACGATAACTGACCTGCAACAGATTGCCAGATATTTTACAAAACTGATCAAACAAATTCAACATTTGCCAGAAAGAACTGCTAACGTAGCCTCACTATTACTTGAATAACTACAGATTGAACCTGAAATACATAGAAGAATGATCAACCTTTTTGGAAACATAATTAGAAACTTTGAGTCCATTGAAAGAGATAGTGCTATACGTCAACTAGCAACAAAACCTAAAACATCGGATAGTTGGTTTATCGAAATTGTCAAACGTTTGGAACTTTATGAATTGCCATCGCCTCATGATCTTATAGTGAGTCCGCCAAATAAATTACAATGGAAACACCAAGTTAAAAGTACTATTCATTTTTACTGGACCCGTAAATTGAAACTGGAAGCAAAAGAAAAGTAATCTTTAAAATTTTTGAACCTGGACTCAATTACACCTGGTACTGTTCATAATATCTGGGAGAGCTGTGGATCTGAACCTTTTGCCACGACCTCAGCGAGTATCAAATGTAAGATTGCTTGTGGGACATATACCTTACAGAAGGACCAAGCAAAATTTAGCAAAAATGACAGAATCAGCTCTACTTGCAAATTGTGCTCGAAAGATTCAGAGGACATAATACATTTCATACTATCATGTGAAGCCTTACAACCATTGCGGATATATTTGTTGAAGTTGCTCAGAGATGAACTTTTAAATCTTACTGATTCTGGAACTACTTCTGAAATCTTCAGTAATGATAATCTGCTGGCTCAACTTATTATTGACTGCACAAAATTTAGTTTCTTGAACTCTGAAACAGTAATGAAGATCGGAACTATTTCTGGATGATTTTGTTATAAGCTACATCAGAGACGCTCAGCCCTGTTAGCTCAACAAGTAACTTGATGTATTGTACAGATGTGATTTTTTATCAGAGAGACTATAATGATGTATTTTTATGGACTTTGTAAATAGTTCGGAGGATTGGGAGTATCATGTACATAGGCACTGTAAAATACACTTCTCACCAGTATTTTTAGATTTTAAAACTGATGGTTTTAATGTGTTTGTCTGCAAATTTGACGATAAGGGATTACACTGAAGATACTTTAGTGGTGCGCCTGATAAAGGCGGTAATAACAGACTAGGTAACAGGTAACAGGTGTATCGTTCCAAAATCAGAACACGGGGATGCTACTACATGTAGTAAACCATGGGATTTTTTCTATATCGTTTCGGCGAAATGAAACCGAGAACGATTTCGAGTTTCGCATTGGCATCCATCAAAAAGGAATTCGGAGTTAAAGAGGTGCCGTTGATAAACGTAGAACCAGATCATATTATTGCGAATTTCGTGTATACTCCTATGAAATTTACTTCTCGAGTCAATGGAATTAGATGGTAAAGGCGACGCAAGGAATGTAACATTTAAAAAATCTCACAGAGCTCGTTGAGAAAAAACGTGTTGGATATACTTTGCTACGTGGAAGCCTAAAACTAGGGAAATAGAACGGACAGCATTGACAGGAACTGACCAGAAGAAGATACTTGAAGGAAAACGTTTTTTTTTTTATGTTAACCACCAACATGCACTACCAAACTGTTAAACTTTGGGAATCATGTAGAGCTTTACATTATGACATGCCATTCCGCAATTGAGAACATTGAGGTGTAAATCTTCATTACATGATATATGTATCAGTGTTTTCAAAGAAAATAGCTACCTTGCATCACTACTGTGTGTGATATTGGTACCAAAGTGATATCCATGAAAATTAGCTACCTGATATTTCTTCATTTCATGGAATATGTGTTATGAAATTTTCCATGAAAATAAGCTACAGTGCATCTATTCATTGTATGACATAGGTATCAAAGTGTTATCCATGAAAATAAGCTACCTTGGCCTCTATTGCATGTGGACTGTTGTCTCCCTACTGCTGTCCACATGCTTCTCTCACTTGTCTACAACCTTCTGATCATTGATCCCAGAAATTAATTTCTGATAACTGTACCCTCTAGTAGAAATATTCTATATTAACTGCTATGAATACTTTAATCAACACAGTAAAAGTTAACTGATCAGTACAGGGTTAAATGTAATAAAATATTACATTTTGGGTATCTATTGCTTCTTCTCTAAACAGGCAGCATTAAGGATTAACAGCTTAGACTCTGGTTGGCACATAAATCAGGATAATGTGACAGAGTGGAGCAACATGTCTATCAGCAGACTGTTGCTTCAGTCAGCTAGCACTAAAAAATCCAGCTAACCATGTTGGTCTAGTACAAAGCAGACATCATCATCATCTCATCCAAAAGTAAATTGTTCTTGTCATGATATAACATATAAATTTATCACTTGGTGTAAAACAACAATCACTAAGTATCTAACTGACAGGCATCTTCACCAGTCAATGGTTACAATCCAAAACCTCTCCTCTTTAGAAGGGAGGATAGAAGGCAGACATAACCCTTGGCTAGCGAAGATGACTAATAATATATCACATTTGGAGAAAAAAAACCCACAATAGTCAATGAGACATTTTAATTGTTAAACCTCACCATAATATCATAACATCTTTGTCAACAATCGTACATGTATAAACAAACATAAGTATACATAGTATACATTGTACATGTAGTTAAATATAAACAAATACAAGTACATGTAGCATGCATAAACAAACACAAATACATGTACAACACAGTATGTTATGTCAAGAGAGAAAACTACAATGTTATTATTACATTTTATTTAAATTGGTTAAAATACTACATTTTGATACTTTTTTCATGCCACAATGAGAACAGAATTTTTTTGACTGGTCTCCATTTATTTAATGCTAAAAATATCTTTCTATATGTTATATTCAACATTGTTACTACAAAACCCATCACAGCTTGTATGCTCATTTATTCAAAATGTGTTAACTTTATGAAAGTTTTGTAAAGAGGTAGTAGTTAACAAATTGATGTGAAATCTAAGAAATAAATTAATGAAAACAATTATTATGGAATATTTGAGGATGTTTAAATACATGAAATGATATAAAAATATAGAAAAAACCCCAGAAAATAAGTCTTGAGACAGATATAAATACTAGTGTAAATTGAAAACTGAGACAGATTTCCTATTGGGAACACGTAAACATTGAGACAGATCTCTTTATTAGATCCAAACATAGAAACTCCAAGACATTGAAACATGAAAACTCCGAGACAGATCTCTTATGAGAAACATGAACACTCTGTGAGAGATATCTTGTTGGAACATGAGAACTCAGAGACAGATCTTTGATGAGAAACATGGAAAATCTGAGCCAGATCTCTTATGAGAAACATGAAAACTCTCTGGCAGATCTCTTGTTGGAAACATCAAAATGTGAGACTAGAAAATACAGGAAAATGTACCAAGAAACCTTACTATTATTATGAGTCTAGATTATATACAATTACATTACAAACTAACTCTAAACTTGCTCCTGGATGTTGAATGTTTCACCAGCAGCTGTTACACTATAGACTCAAACCACTTGCACTTCATGACAGCATGCTAACCATTACACCAAAGAGACAGTTACTGCACAAACTCCACCAAAATGCCCTCCATATCAACACAGCTGTAGTTGTTGAAATCAAAAGCATATAAGCTTAATTTGTCTTGTCACAAATCCTTTAAAAAGGTTAGGATTATTTGTATTTATCATAACTTTCTGCAATTTTTCTGCTATATCCCGACTACCAGACTTATTGAGCAGAGGAATGCCAGGACAGTTTTAATGTACTGATATGCTAACCCACTGGCCTTTGGAAACTTTAGCATTTGAGGTAGAGATCAGGACGTGTATTGGAGGTCAACAACTTAGCCGCTCCCCCACTGAGGTCTCTTCTGGAAAGGTAGACAACTTGGTATGAATAAACAATTTATGTGAATGTGCACAAGTAATTTATCAAATATTCTTCTAGGGCAGTTTTTCTTATATTTCAATTAAAATTTGCTGCCAACATAACAAAATGTGCACAAATAATTTATCAAATATTCTTCTGGAGATATATTGTTTATATTTCATTTCATTTTGCTGTAGACATAACAAATCCTCAAATCAATAAAATATACAAATAATTAATTATATCTGTACATATTTACATGTATAAAGGTATAAAACTAAAGGAATTTTTATATAAAAAAAATATTTGATTGTAAAATGTGAATAAAAAAATAAAGCCTGCAAATAAAACTAGTGTAAAGACTAGCAAAAATATAAAAGACATAAATATTACAAAAAGGCACTAACATGTGTCATGTTAATGAATAATAACAATTGTGGACACTTGATGCCTTGTCAGTTACTATATGATGTATAATGGCTAATGCATATCTAACTGGGGGCATGACCTTTATACAAAACAGTAAAACAAAGTTGCAATGGATTTTCAATTGTAAAACTTAACTATAAATGTAAATGTACTTATTTGGGTAGAGTGATCATTATGAGCACTCTTTGGCACAAAACAAATAACAAAACTGTTCTGTATAACTACGATCAGTTATATAACTTCTGCCACACATAAAAAAATAGACTCCTCCCTTTAACTGCAGGACAGCAAATATCTGTCATCTGTCTGATGTTTGTAATGAAAGACAGAGTATAAAGGCGTGGCTTATCCACCTTGAGAAATAATTCACAGGGCGCCAACCAATGGCAGGAGTTGATGGTGGTTGACATAAGATACCCAGAATATTTTGCATTGAGATTGCATAATGTGATCTTGTTAATGATTGGAAAAGAAAGGCTTAATTTATCACAGAAACAATGGTTTGAAACAAATTCAATATAACAGATATACCACATACATGCCTTGATTTGAGAGGTACCAGAAGATGCAACACAAGGCCACTAAAACTGACATTATTAGTAGTAATCATAAAAACAAAACAAAAATTACAGCATATGATTTGATTTGATTTTTGGTGTTTAACGCCACTTTCAGCAATATTTCAGCTATATCATGGCGACCAGGTTTAGTGGTGGAGGAAGCCGGAGTACCCGGAGAGAACCACCGACCCTGGTATTATATACAAAATCACTAGAGAGGGAAAAGAAACCAAAATAAGTTAAAAGATATGGAAAACAAAAAAAATATAGAAGGCCCTTATGTGACAAACTATTCAATACTACAACAAACTGATGAAAGTCACATGACTTGTATTTGAATGGGTGGCTGGTCAGTAGAAACTATAAATATAAAAAAATATGTTCTATAATGTGTGCTTGCTGTATAACATTTTGTATAGTAGACTCTCCATTGAAAGTCCACTGTAGACGGAAATGTCTTCTTCTACATTATAGATAAGATAGGACTGTCAGTTTTTAAAGCAACTTTCAACAATATTTCAGTTTAATACATGAAGGAAGTTACTGACAAAGTATATTGTATAAAGCTTTATCAAGAACATATCACCACCAGCCACATTCAAACTTTAGTTGTTAAAGACACTTACTGATTTGTATCTTGATGAATCTCTCAACAGAAACCATCTCAAAGGGACAAATGTAATAATCACCTTTTCATAATACTTGATGGAAAAGCAACATAGTATGCTGTGCTATTGATGAGACAACATCTTAATAATATTTAAATCACATTTGACTTTTGCAGTAAAGCTCATAAGTAAGTTCTCTTGCTTATGGTCTAAAGTCTTGTGACCATTTGCCTAATTTTAATTTTTCTATTTAAGATTTATATATATCATTTATTTCCAGCTTGTGTTACAATATGATGCAAATATCTTCACATATCACAATAAAAAACTTTTCATAAAATTGTCATACTTCTTTTAACCATGTCTGACAAAATAAGATAGAAGAATGGAAGACTTGTGTGAAACAAAATCATATCAGGCTGTACATATGGAAGAATGGAAGACTTGCATGTAACAAAATCATACCAGGCTGTGGAAGACTAGCAATGCATAAATATATATTGTAATACAGTTTACTCTCATCGTCTCGAACTCGATTGACTCAAATTTCCGGTTGAGTCGAATTTTTATCGAAGTCCCGAACTTCGTTGTGTATAAATATATATAATTTGACTCCTGTTGAGTCGAATTCGGACGAGTTGAAATTTCGGTTGTCTCAAATAAAAGTTTTGGTTCCGAGATGTAGAAAGCCATATTATTTACATTCGTTAAGTCGAATTTACCTGTCAAAACATGTGTATTACCTTGGGATTAAAATCGGATCACAGGTTAAACATCTGGTCATTGACTTTGACATTTTCACCTTAGGTTATTTCAAATGTTTATTTCACAATCTGTCAAATTAATTAGTGATAATATTTGAATTGGCTTGGTATTATGACACAGGTTAGATGGGTACAATAAAAAATTAACGATTCATAATAAGTGCGCTTGGGTCGGCATACATCAATGATTATGAAAAGTACACAACGGAAGCGTTTTATCTTTTGAATTATTTGTCGGAAATTAATTTTGATTAAAGAAGATTTATAATTTCTCAATTTTGACAGATTTGAAAAAAATGTTACTCTTAAGGGTGTAGAACTGGGTTACTGCCAAATTTTCCCATCAATCAATTTTTTTTTTAATTTGCATCATGGAATAGTTATGTCTAAATACATTATCTGCCAAAGTTTCAAAAATTTTCGCCGTGCCGTTTTCTCCATAGCACATCCTAAATATAGCAATTTTAAGGGTATTCTGGATGTCAGATGGTAATACTAGTTTCGGAAGATTCTAATAGATATGCACATTTATTTCTGATTGAAAGAGAATATTTTGGCTTAAATACACTTGAGAGTGTTGTTGTTGAATAAATATGAAATATCTAGCATATCTGAATATCCTGTTTGGAGATAATCACGTGCAAAACAGTGGAAACTGCAAAAAAGGGGGGAGCCATGAGGACCACCTTGGTATTAAAAATCGGATTAAAAAATTCCTGTCAATTAATTTACACCAAAAAATGCTACACTGAAGAATAGACATATAGACATCATTGCACCAAATTATACAAACTTTTACCATCCGATTTTTAAAATATTTAAATTTATGTTTTTCATGGCACCCAGAAAAAAAAATTAAATTGTCGAGGAAAGTTACCACACACCCATCTTTTGCTAGTTTCTTTGTTTGTGAGATAAAAAATAACTAGTTACCAATAACAAAAAACTTTTGAATTCTTATAATTGACACAGTGGATATCCAAATTACCAAATGACTGCATTTGTCTTTTTTATTTTCAGGTCGGCTGGGGAGGGAGAGGGGTGGTTTGAGGGTGACTATACTTGATTAATTCATTAAAAAAAAACAAAAAAAACACAGACAGCCACCCAGCTGTATTGTTAAATTCCTTTAAATTCTGTCCTCCAGTTGTATTCGTTTTATTCTGATTATTCTTTATTTGTCTTAGGAGAAGAGGACGGTGGTATAAGAGAGGATCAGATAATATTACAATTTTTTTCCCAAACATAGCTTTCTATTTTTTACTACCATATAATTTGCTCTATAGTTTCATAATATCTAAGATTCAGATGAATATATTTATTTTTTGTTTTTTTACAAACCCTTGAAATTCAACAGAAAAAGGTTGTCACACAAATTGTGTTACATTTTTGGCATTTTTGACAACATATTTCGATGAACATTTTTTCTGGAGAGATATTTCAATGATATTTTGTGGGCATATAATAATAACACACTGCCTGACACTGGCATAAGCAGCAATAAGATATTAAAATACAAGGAGCACAACTATGGAAAGGTAAAAGGAAAAGGAGTCATATTTTTTAACTGGCCAAATCCAATGTAAACAATCTTTATCAACAAGAAGCTTGGAATTGAGGTGGAATTTTCAAACGCACAGATGATCATATATTTGAGAAGACACTGAAAATAGAGTTATCTCCCATACCCCAGGTCTACACCCTTAATTAACAGTTGTAATAAAAAGCGAAATTTTTTCACTTTCATGCGATGCTGGTTTTAGCTCTTCAAAATTTCACTCGAGTTGTCTCCTTTTAGTCATTAAACAAACTACACTTTCGGTATTTTCGTAGCTCTTCTTGAGTCGAACTACGGTTGACTCTAATTTTTTCCATGGTCCCAACGAATTCGAGATAACGAGAGTCAACTGTATTATTAAATGAAAAAAAGGCATTCCTTCATACTTTTATACACATTTATCAACAAGAGGTTATGTATCGCTATAATAATACTGTACAAGGGAGATAAAGCTAATGTGATACTGGTTCCCTGCTGTATAAGGGAGATAAAGCTAATGTGATACTGGTTCCCTGCTGCACAAGGGAGATAAAGCTAATGTGATACTGGTTCCGTTACTGTTATGCAAATATTATATCTATAAGCCACAGGCACTTGTTTCATTCAAAAAATATATGCCCCCTCCTCTTCCTTACTTCAAGGTAAACATCTGTCCTTTTCCCCTTCCCCACTTCGCCTCAATATTTTTCGTTTATTTGTGATCCTTTCGCTGACCCAATTATATCGTTACACTCCCGAGATATTTCTCTTTTAGACTGCCACATTTAAATATACCTACCGGGCCCCCCTCAGACAAATTGGACAAGAATATGCAGCGAAGGTAGCTTGTTTTATTTTTAAGTCATTGAATCGGATACAGCCACTTCCGGTTTGCGCTGGATTTTTCATATGAATTCGGAATTCTCTAGACCGGCCATGTGTAACAATGCCATCGTGATCATCTCCTCTCAAATGTAAAGTAAGCCTTTAAAATACAGATAATTGTTCCAATGCAGATTATAAAAATGTGTTCAACTCCAAATTATTGACATTTGATTTTTAAAGCACCTTTTTTTAAATTTTCTAAATCAATTTAAAACGGATCGGAAGTGGCTGTATCCGATTCAATGACTTAAAAATAAAACATGCTACCTTCGCTGCATATTCTTGTCCAATTCGTCTGAGGGGGGCCCGGTAGGTATATTTAAATGTGGCAGTCGAAAAGTGAAATATCTTGGGAGTGTAACGATATAATTGCGTCAGCGAAAGGATCATAAATAAACGAAAAATATTGAGGCGAAGTGGGAAAGGGGAAAAGGACAGATGTTTACCTTGAAGTAAGGAAGAGGAGGGGGCATATATTTTTTGAATGAAACAAGTGCCTGTGCTATAAGCAATCACTATCTGCCCTTTTTTACTTTTATGCTCCCATTGAGGAACTAAACTTGTCTCCATTAAAACCATTAACAACAGACCAATTTGAGCTACCTATGTAATAGACTTCTTTAACACCATATTGCCTAGCCTAAACCAACTAGAGTTGTCTCCCCTAGACCATGAAAAATCAGGCCAACTCATATTTTTTGCATCAACTAAACCTGCAGATGTTTTCTATTTAGTACTCCTAAAATAATAAAACAAAAAAACAAAAAACCACCAATGCTGGCAAACAGTTTGGCTACACATGTTGTTATAATTTCACAGAAGTCGAACAATTTACATGTGCATTATCATATTCTTCTTCTAGAATAGAATTAGAATAGTTTACAATAAAATATGTCCTTTGGTAGCTATTGATTTGATATTGATTTGTTTACTTCTTTTCGAAAAATGATGTAAATATGTTTGTATTTTTTATATTTATCTCTTTACCATGTAATTTGGTTATGAGAAATAAAGATATATATGTCTAATATAATACATTAAGATATGGAAGAATGTGTCAATAGATATGGATACCCCCACTTTCAGGTAAACAGGTGTTTTTTTGAAAATCAAGGGGCATAACTTCAGTGAAAAGTGAAAAAAAAGAAAATCAAGGGGCATAACTCCAGTGAGAAGTAAAGTTTGCACTATGCACCAAGCAAACACATCAATATACAATATGTAGGACACATCACACTATATAAAGCAACTTTTGAATGGTAGAAATACAATTCAAATATCATGTAAAATTTCATAGGCTACCTATAATAATTAAATAGTAAGTTATTTGCTCAATATTTCAAATGTTAGAGATTATTCTGAGACAAAAGAAAATCTTTGCATACAATTTTTTTCAGTATTTTTTTGTATCTAAATGAACATTTACACACGTATAAATAGCAAGACTTGAGCACATGTTTCATGACATTAAATCATGATCAATTGGATACATGCTGATGACAAATATCCACAACAGGAATCCAATAATTTAAACTCGACTATCAACCAAACCAATCACAATATTCATATTGTCTTTTTTTCCTTTCTACTTCTACCAATCGTAATACTGTTATTGCTTTTCTGCCATTTTTTGGTTTCATCCAATCACGAGACTCCAATTTCTTTTCCTCTGTTGCTAACAACATGTATTTTATTTTCTAACCCTGTTAGTGCATACACCTGAGATGCCCTCCTCTTGCCCACTAAAGCTGTTCCACTGAGAATGTCTCTGTACTTTATTTGTCCGCTATGATTTATATCAATGTCCTCTAATAAGATTACTAGTTGTTTCTGGAAAAAAAATAATCAGTCTTACTGTTTGGTTTTTTTTTACTATTAAAAGTGGGCATCAACTAGTATCCCTATACCATTAAACCTGTTTAAACTGAACCCTGAATAAATTGGAATTCTGAATAAGTCAAACTTAAAATAAAGTCCCAATGTAGAAAATATTTGTTAATTTAACCTGTATAAACCAACACCTGTTTATTCTGAACACGAAGTTGACCCAAGTAGGTTTAGTTTCAGGTTTCACTGTAATTTTGGACCTCAGACATATTTCGGTGCATTACAGCATCAAATTTTAGGATGAATTAATTTTTTTAGCTTCGCCTTGTGGAAGAATAAATGCCATATTAAAAAAAAAAGTTATATACATGTAGTGGCAGTATTTGCAGAGGAAAACTTACAGTACCCCAGAGAAATTTGATGCAAGTAAAGTAGCCTCCCTCTTATAAGGACATCCCTTCTATGATGAAAAATGTCTTATAAGAGGCATGGTCTCTCTTGAGTGGATATTTTACAATTGGTGCATCTGACATCTGGTCTGATATTAGAGGTGGCCTTTGGTGGGAGTGGCCTTATAAGAGGGGAACTATTGTAACTGACAAATATACAACTTGTATGCCAAAATCGTGGGCAGATAATCAAACACACAAACGGTATTTAACAGATTATGGGACAAAATTATGTTATTTTCTTTTAACTTTGGATGAAAGGGGATGCATTGTCCTGTCTTCAAGGGGAGTAACTCCTGTGAAACACACAATTTTACAATCAAAATTTAGAAATGTGCAAATGGTCTATTGCTACCACATCACCCATTTTCTAATAAAAATATTTTCTATTGCAAAAAAATAATTAAATACTGAAAGATATTTTTTTCTCCACAAAAAAATCTATGAATATTACAAGATTAGGACACTGCAAAATCTTATAAAATAAATTCTCAAGTTGAGTCAATAGTAGAGTTTCTTGTTGAAATTCATAATACAGTAGTACCCTTCTTATATGGCAATTTCCACCAAAGACAGCAGACTATCCTTGTTATCAGGACAGATTTCAGAATCACTGAGATTAAGTGATTAACGATGTTTTTTAAAATGAGAGGACGTTTCTCAGTCATCTCTCATCGAAGGGCGAAGGGTGAAGGGCGAAGGGCGAAGGGCGAAGCCCTGATATGAGAAATGACTGAGAAACATCCTCAAGTTTAAAAAAAAACATCTTTAATTATTTTATCGCTATGATAGTATGTTTATCAAGGATTTGGTAATGTGACGTCATTATAACGTCATATTAGAAAACAGCGATATTACTACACGTCCTTGACAATGCTTAGCGATTAGCGATAATTTGAATCGTATCAGTGCTTACGTGATATGAAACATATTGGTTTTAAATATCAAAGGGAAAATAAACCAAATAGCGATAAAGCAAAATACTACTAAACTGTCCCCCTCAATAGAGGCTGCCCTTTTATAAGGCCATGGCACTTTTCACTGCAGAAGGGGTACCTTTATAAGAGAGGAACTTCTGTTGTAATGAATATAAACAAATGATTACAACAGTCCTCGAAGTGAAAATTTGAATTCACTGGTCTGAATCAAATTCTTGAATTTATTTTTATATAGTTCTAAATAAAAATGAACAAACAATTACTGGTCTTGGGCCGGAAAATCTATGCTCATCGTGAGGACTAATAATATGCTTTGATTAAAATTTTCCCGATTTATTGTTTGTAAATATGTCTCCTGGTCATAAATACTGCTGAAACACTTCTCACTTGACAATCAGTCTTACATTTGTAAGGCGTAATCCTGCCAGTTTAAGTGCAGTTTTCAGATCTTCACTAGATAGTTTTCCACTGTGGTCTTTATCTTGTTGTAGAAATGCTGTTTCTAAATCTGGTCTGTGTTCTTGTACAAACTTGGTAAACAATCTCATTACACTTGTTTGTGACTGGAATTATAAATAAAAATCTTGATAACATCAATGGTCAATCTGAATAAAACAGTATTAGTATGTTAAATACATGTATACTATACTTCATTAAAATCTGACACAACACAAATGGACCTTTGCCCATTCCCGATTTGATTCTAAAATTATATGTTTTTAATATGTTTTTTTTTTATAGGAGTGATTCCCCTTATAACAGGTAAAAATGCTACCTGTTATAGGAAGAGCAACTGAAAGGACAAATAATTTGAGAATAATTTTCTTATAATTTATAGATATTTGAACCTTGTAAAAAAAAAATCAGAGGATAATTTTATAACAAATGAAAAATTCACAAGATGTTACAAAATTAACATTTTGTACAGATTATGGGGAAAATATACATTGTTTTCATTGAACTTTACATGAAAGGGGATGTTTTGACTTCCTTAAAGGGAAATAATTCCTATAAATATGTGTAAAAACATAACCGTGTAGAATCAACTTGGAAATGTGCAAATGGTCTATTAACTTAACATATTGGTGAACAAATGAAATTGTACGAACTTGACCTCAAATGAGATCTTTTCATTGGCTATAGTCGCCATTTTAACAGCCGATGTGTATGGGAAAATCTTTTAAAAGCAGTCGTTATGAATGAAGTTTATAGTAATTAGCCACACCTCCAAGCAGTTGAACAAATTCTTTTATTTATAGCTACATTATGAATGAAGCTTATAGTAATTAACCATGCCTCCAAGCAGTTAAACAAATTTTGTTATTTATAGCTACACAAAAAATCAATAAACACACAGATCAACTTATATCGGTCAACGCATTGGGTTTAGCACACAAAACAATACAGCAATCAAATTCGTACAAAAATATTATCAGCCTTAAAATGGGAGACATTGACACTTAAAAGGTAGTAAATCAATTGTACGGTTCCAGCTTCGCTGTCACCGTACAATTGATTAACTACCTTTTAAGTGTCTATGTCTCCCATTTTAAGGCTGATAATATATAATGTCCATACAAAATGTTGCCAGCATGTTTGGTTACAGAAAGGTAAAGGAAGAGTCAAACAGAATCAAAAGGAGATATTCTTAATTCAAGTGTACAAGAAAGCTGTATTGGCTAGGGGCATAACTTTGGATCTCTAACAGCAACACAGATATAAACAAGTGAGACAAGTACCTCAACATGATACATGTTCTCTACGTTTGACATATCATTAGGAGGAGATGAAAATCCCTCAGTTAGATGTGGTCACATACAAAAACATAGTCAAAATGTCATAAAAATGGCCACTCTCAACTTTTTCAAAAACTTCCACAATATCAGCATATCTTCTTACTTCAGTGTACATTGACTACTTGTTTGTCATTGGAATTTCTGAGGATAAAACTTAAATGTTGTAAATATTACTTACCTAATATACAAAATTTACTATAAATTCTTATAACACTTCAAATCCTCTCATTGTAAATTCTTGGTAGCCTATAGACACTAGTACAAAAACTGGTGGTAATTCATTATAATCCTCTAGACCCTCACAGCAAAATTAAATAATCTTCAAAACCCTCCAAATCCTTTCAATAAATCATAATATAAAACTTCGGTGGACTCGACCATCCCAATAAAACAATTTAAGTTTCTGATGCCTCCTTGAATCTTCCAATAAATTACTAATATCTTTCTCACTTCATAAATTTTGGTGCCCTTCAGACCTTCTCAATAAAACTTACTGTAAATCTTTGGTATCCTCCAGACCCTCCATGTAAAATACTGATATCTCTCTCACTTTGTAAATCCTTTATTTTGCGGTAGTTAGCAGGAGACAAGTTCATTTCCTTCAAAGAAAAATTACAACAAATCAAAAATCTAATAAATAAAATGACCCAAAAAATACTATTGAAATTGTATTATTTCAAAGCAAGCACCAAAATATGATTTGCAATAATCTTATTGAAATTTTTATTTTTCCTTTGTCATTTTCATTCACAATTTATTAATGGACAAAGAAATACTTTAAATTTGAAAATATTTACACTTATTTTTTAAGCTGATATTTTCAGTTTTGAATACCGGTACAGTCTCAATGCTATATATATTACATGGATCAGTCGTTTCTGTGGAAAACTGAAAGTAAAACTTTGGTTGATTCGTAGTAGTATTGAATTTAATTTGTCCTTGATAACTGGCATACACTGATATTTTGAGGTAAAATCACAAATTCCTTTGACTTCAACACATTGAGGTTTGAATGTAATTAGGCCAAGGAAAATAATACCTGTTTTTCTGCAAACATTCTAGAAAAAAATAATAGGGCAGATAGGTGGGAAAAACTTTATATATATTTTTTTCATTTTTACCTTGGTTATACAGGACAAGGATCTGACTTTAACATTGATTGTCCAAAAATGGCAATCAAAACTTTAATTAGGGTATGAACTAAAACTTAGGGATGGTAGGGTTAGCCAAAAACAATACATAAATAATCGTTGACCTTTATACGGAAGTGTCAAAAGATGACTTTACAATAATGTCATGTTATACTGTAAGGGTAAACACTTGAACATTGATCATAGATATTATCTTATTAATTAAGTACATCCTCGTTATACTCTGTTTTTTTTGGACCATTTTATATTTTGGCGAAAAGAAAGGGTGGCAATATATTGAGGGAAAAATTCATATATAACCTGCATGATTATTTTAGGAAATTTGGATTTTGAAATTTGATGGTGATAAGTAAGGGTGGCAGATTCTCGAGATTGTGATCCACAGATTAAATTTCTTCCACATTCCACAATAAATAAAAAATTATATAATGTTAAATGTTGTATTAAATAATTAAATGTTCACAAAAAACAACACATTAGCTAAAACTAGCCATTCTCCCAACATGATTATCTCCCCTTCCATCAAATATTACTTTCCCTAGTAACATAAATATGAAATGTTTATTTTTACAAAATACTAGATACAAATATATACACAAAAATATAATATTTACATCTTAATTCTTAGGTTCTAAAAACCCAATCTACAATACCATGCAATACATAAAAATCACATGCAGGAAACATGAATTAATGATAACATGATCTTTGGTGAAGGTGTATATTACGAGGTCATACGTTCTTAGAAATGCATCTAATTTCTTTTGTTTTAAGCTATCACAACATTGAGTTCAGTATACATAGTTACTCATAATCAATAACTGAATAGCAAAAATGGTTAAAATATAACTGTAGAGAGTAAATTTATCTAACAACTAGAGGCCCACCAGAGTAAGTATCACTCACTTGATTATTCCTGCAGTTTTTGTTGGAAAATGTTGGTTTTATTGTCTCTGTAGGTGTGTTTTACCCCTAGATCAATAAATAGTAATAGCGGCAATGTTGGTTGGATGGATGGATTATCGGCTATAATTTTGAAAGTAAATACACTGAGGATGACTCATACCGAGTTTGGTTCATATGGGCCCAGTGGTTTCAGGAGAAGCTTTTTCAAAAAGTTTATAGAAAGATAAGTACTGAATGACGGAGGCCAATAGATGGCAAAAGTTCACATGAAATTTCGTGTCAGGTGAGCTAAAAAGTATACATTAACTTAGATCTGTTTTTGAATGAAATCTAAGTATAAATGTATACAAGGAAGCTTTCAAAGAAATAAATGTTGCATATTCCTGACTGGATCATAGTGTTAGACCTGACCTTTTACAGAAAATGTGTTTTGTTGGTTCGTTCATTTATTCTCACTAAGCCAAACAAAACTTCTAAATCCCAACCATAGTTCTATCTATATTCAGAAGCATACTTATACTTCCCTATAGTATTACGAGGCATAAAAATCAAATAAAAACCAAAAACCTACAAACAGTTCCACTAAAAATATATATTTTCTCCGTCTACTAGACTATAAAGTTTTAAATTCAAATTAAAGCATATTTTCTCCGTTCACTAGACTATATAAAGTTTTAATGTCACATTAAAGAATATATTTTCTGCGTCCACTAGACTATATAGTCTTAATATCAAATTAAAGCATATTCTCTCCATCATAATTAATGTAAAATAAAAAAAAAAGCTCATTCTCTCTGTCCAATAGACTATAAAGTTTTAATGCCAAACTAAAGTGTATTTTCTCCGTCCATCAGACTATAAAGATTTTAAGATCTTAAAATGACTATTTTAATGTTTAGTTCTAACTACTGTTAGACTAAAAGATCCATCCAGCATGTCCTGATATCATATAAAATTGTTCTGGAAATTTCTATCTAAAGATTAAAGTTACTCCTGTCAACCATATTAATGTTCCTTTCCTTCCATTTTCCAAGAAAAAAATCTTTCAAGAGCTAATTTCATGTCTTTTTTTTTATAAAGTTCTACAAGAATAAAATCATTTAAATGCTCTTTTCTTTTGTTTTCTTCCATATTAGGAAGTGCTATTTCTGTTTGTTAAAAAAAAAGGTATTGCACCAGTACTTTAAAGATTCTCACTAATACACAGGGATGATTATTTTCAGTTATTTAACTGATTTCAGCTATTTTCCTCTGAAAATTAAATTCCGAATGTTGCAGGACACGGTCAGAACAAATAAAAAATGGAGATTTTGAAAGGGAGTGTAGATGGTTTCAGCTCTTTTTCATTGATTTTCAGTTATTTTATTTATTTGCTAGAATCATCCCTGAATACAAGTGACATTGGCTGTATTTAGGTGTATATTATACAAGTGACATTGGCTGTATTTAGGTGTATATTATACAAGTGACATTGGCTGTATTTAGGTGTATATTATACAAGTGACATTGGCTGTATTTAGGTGTATATTATACACTATTCTCTAAGAGCCCCACCCCCTATTCTCTAAAAACAAAAATAATTTATTCTTTAAAAAAAGGCTATTCTACAATCATCTACTTTATCTATTCAAATATGATATGAAATATTCAATGGAAGAAAAGGAAACTACATATAATAAATTTTCCAGAATTCTCTTCACCAGAGATCCTTGACGACAAATATATCATGCTTATGAAGTAATGAGTCAGCCATGTTGAAGCTGTTCTGTAAATGAACAACCTGGCCAGTATGTACTTACCCCACAATTCTGAAAGCAGGCAATCAAAAGTTTAATTCATAAATTAAGTTTGTGTGTAAAATATACTGATTGGTAAATCATGCTAAAATGTCAGATTCACATTTTATAAGTTCTCCTATTGAATATTACATGTTTTTTGTTTAATAAAATATCATGTAGGCATGTGCAGCATTAAAGGCACCCTGGCAAAGCAGTGCACTGAGGCCCATAACTACACAACCTCTCGCAGGAATAAAACTGTAAATGTTGATAAAAGTAAACATATATTTATTGTATTGGTACTTCCAACAAAAGCAGTGTTTAAGCATTAAAAAATATGGCGTACAGAGCATACATAGATTAGCATGGGGCTTCTATGCTTATGGGGCCCTGTGCAACTGCCAAGTGTGCCCATGCATTCAGAAAGCACTAGTCATTTGTGAATTCATGTTTTCTGTTAATCTAAAAAAAAGCTAAATAATCAGTCCAGTTTTAGATGGTTTCAGAAAGATTTATAAGATCAACATTTCACACATAGGGGAGCAGATGCAATGGGGGTAAACTAAATGAAAGAAAAAAATCTTATTTTTAAGAAAGGAATTTAATAATTCTTTAATAACAACATAATAGATTTACTTCAGCATCAAGTTTCATTGCAGATGTTTGAGTAAGTACAAACTGTATCATTACAATTATTCTAGTGTCCACCATTTTAAATACAAAACTACTATTTTTGTAATAATGCAAAATTGATATTTATGATGAAATTATACTGTTTGCAAAATACTTGATTCATTGCATTCAAGACAAACTGTCATACAGAGATAATGAGAGACCAAATGCTCTTCAAAATAATAAGCTGCATGAAAACTTATTACAATGGGAAAATTTTATTTATCTAAATACATGTATGTACTATTTATTATTATATACCAATATGTTTATGCACACTAATTATTACTGTACATTTATTTCTGAGCTTGTCTTGTAATGTATTTGTATATGTACTGTCTGTAGAAATTATTGAACAAAATTGGAAAATTACAAAAATATAATAATAAATAAAAAAAAAAACGATATTTATAAAGCAGACATTTTGTCATTGAAATCAGTCTATTAAATTATCTCTCCTATTTTGATCAAATTCAAGATAATTTGATCATAATACATATTGCTTTTGTCGAAATACATTTATTTAAATGTAAGCTGTGCAGTGGTGATGCATTGTAATTTTACCTCTAATGAAACATATGTCAAAGTTGGCTGTAGTTTTATCATGTTTATCAGTCCTTCCATGCCTTCATCTCCTATAGGATTTAAATTTAACTGAAAATACAAACATAAGGTCATGTGATGTTACTACTTGGGCATATGCATTAAAACGAAAATATGTGAGCAGTACAAATGTTTTCAAATTGTTTCCTGTATCGGTGGTGTAGTGGTTAACATGCTCGTCTAGAGTGTCGTAGATTGTGGGTTCATCAGTGGTGTAGTGGTTAACATGCTCGTCTAGAGTGTCGTAGATTGTGGGTTCATCAGTGGTGTAGTGGTTAACATGCTGGTCTAGAGTGTCGTAGATTGTGGGTTCATCAGTGGTGTAGTGGTTAACATGCTCGTCTAGAGTGTCGTAGATTGTGGGTTCATCAGTGGTGTAGTGGTTAACATTCTCGTCTAGAGTGTCGTAGATTGTGGGTTCATCAGTGGTGTAGTGGTTAACATGCTCGTCTAGAGTGTCGTAGATTGTGGGTTCAAGCCCTGGTCGGGTCAATCCAAAAACTATAAAATTGGTTTTAGCTGCTCTCCGCTAAGCATACAGCATTAATGAGTAAGAGAGAGACTGGCTGGCCCAAAATCAGGAAAGAGTGTCCGAGTGGAGTGACATGTCTACAAAGTTGATATTTTCATCTTCTCATTGAAATAAAACTTGTTCTTGCCATGATAGAGTTGATAATAGCTCATTTGGCATTAAACAACAATCACTCCATGACAATATACAGAAACATGGACACTAAAAATACAAGATATTACACAGGTTCCCTACCTTTATTTTGTTATTTAATATTATTAACTCCTATAGTGACTAAATCGTGGTGAAGGCACACTGTTTGTCCAAAGCAATACCTTATGACAGTTAAGTATTTGTTCTATGAGAGACACTCACTGTAGTGATATGTAATGTTTGTTTTCAGAGATCCACTGTAGTAATAGGGTTAGGGTTATGGTGTTTAACGTCACTTTCAACAAATTTTTCATATCAGATTATGTTTTCATGATGGAATCAACACTGCATCCAATTAGAAACAAACATGGTGATCATGTAATGTTAAATCTCCATAGAGAAAGTTAAGGATGTATTCATTCATTCATTCATTCATTCAAATTGTCATTTTATACTTCTACTTCCCAATGCAACAAGCTGAAGTACTGTTTATGAACTAGGGGTTATGGTGTTTAACGTCACTTTCAACAATATTTCAGTTATATCATGGTGGTCAGTTTTATTGGTGGAGGAACCATAGTACCTGGATAAAACCCCAGACCTGCTTCAAGTCACTGAAAAACTTTATCACAAAATGTTTTATTGAGTACACATCGACATGAGCGAGATTCGAATTCACAACTTTAGTGGTGATAGGCACTGATTGCACCGGTAGTTGATCCAACTACCATATGATCATGATCACGACCATGGCTGCCTATTGGATCTGTCCAATAATTATGAGATACATTGTGATAATAGTCTAATATCTTTTACCTGAGATACAATGTACATTGTAATGATGTTGTAAGATGCTGTCAAATACAATTGTCAAGAGAGTAGAACTTACTATTAAGGATTCCAAGCCTGTATTCTGTTTGATACCAGCAGCCAGAAAACCAGCAGCTTTCTTATTTATTCTGTTGTTACTGCAATGATAAAGCATGATTCTTTTCCATTTTCAAGTAATTCATCATTTTTCAGAATTTCTGTACAATGAAATAATGTCAATAAATTGACCAATGGTATAGGTCAATTCAAATTTTTGTGTAAGAAATTAGAAACTATCATAGTTCTTAAAACACATGCACATGTCATGCAGTGGCAATACCAAACCAAAATTTGCATCTGGACCATATTTTATTGACATTGAGTGACAGTTGTGTATCAAGATTTATAATAAAGGTATTGCCTTTGATTTCCCAATAGTTAATTTTCCTTTCCCCAAGTAACAACATTCCTGTCCCCGCTGCTTATATTGCATTTGTACTGAACTTGACATGCTATTCCACAGCATATGTTTCTTATGAGGAATTTTTTAATAAGGAATTATTCTTGTCTGGCAAATAATTCCATAAAAGTAATAAGAAACAAAACTGAGGTCATCACTTCAGAAATTCTATGGTTGTCGTCATGAGTTGGTTGATCCTAATGAAAGTGTTTGTAGTCTAAGACATGTTTCCTACATGAGAAATATGCTTCCTTACTGTAACTGGTTGTGGGAATCAGGGTTTCAAAACTGGTGCCTTTTGCTTTTGCTTTATTTTCCATTCATGTTTTTTTTTATCTCTTGATTATCCCTTTATTCTAATATCTGCTCAGACTGGGATACTCTACATTCATCTGCAGAATAGGTATTATTCTTGGAATTTGTAACATCATATTAAGAGGTTCAGAAAATGGTATATTGCCAAGACCTAATTGGTATCCGTTCCCTCACAAGACAGGTTTAAGTGAACCATTAATGAAGATGATGCCTTGACAATACTACAAGTACACACCTATAAAAAAAAAGAATAGTAGGAAGGAAGCAAACAAAGGAAACAAAGATGATTCATAAATGGCAGTCCCCCCAACCTTCCTCTAAAAATCTCTATGTTGGACATGGATGAGAATTAATGAGTGACAACACTAGCATCCACCCTCACAAATCAAATAGAACAAAGTCTGGATCACTGAACTAACTTTAATCCACAACAATATTAGGTCAGTTCGTAACTCACATGCGCAAGTTTATCGGTCAATCTGACGTAAAACACATTATGACGTCATCGATAAAAACAATATTGTCAGTTCTGTAGGCCTCAACAGACATTATCACAAATATCTCAGCTCGTCCTATCATACTCAATGAGACATTAGCGATAATGTCTGTCTGGATCTTCAAAATTGCCGTTATTATATATATAACAGTCACACACTGATGTATGTTTTACCTGAGATCAAGTACTCTAAGTCTCTTGTTAATTTTTAATGAGTTCTGTAATTCTTTCATTCCTCTCTCTCCAAAACCATTCCAGGACACATCTAATACTTCTAATGTTTGATTTTTCTGTAATATACAAGATAATAGAAACAAATAAAAAATATCTCTGAAGTAACGCCACTTTTATTTCTGATTCCATTCATTTACCTTCTTTAGTCTTTAGGTTTGATTTATGGTGTTTAATGCCACTTTCAACAATATTTCAGTTATATCGTGGCGGTCAGTTTTATTGGAGGAGGAAATCAGAGTACCCGGAGAAAACCACTGACCTGTTGCAAGTCACTGACAAACTTTATCATATAATGTTCTATCGAGTATGCCTCGCCATGAATAGGGTTCGAACTCACAAATTTAGTGGTGATAGGCACCGATTGCACAGGTAGCTATAAATCCAACTTCCATATGATCACGACCATGACGACCCTTCGTTTAGTCTAATTAATATTAGATGTATCGCCAATGAAAAAAAATAAAATAAAACAAACATATACTTTTAATTAGACTGTATTCAAATTAATTGTGGTTCAAGGTATCATGTTCCCTGGTGGCAGATAGGGGAGGGGATGCCCTCTTGACTAGTGGTTTTCAGATTATAATATGGAAAGCCTGACCATGGGTCATGGTGGGTGAAATCTTTGGGGAGTGTCACACTCTCTGTATGCAAAAGATCTCTTTTTGTGGATTTTGACAGAGAATAGGTTCAATATATCCCCTACAGAAAACTAGATTTTCTGTCCCACCCCAGCACTCCAAACTTTTCCAGCAGTAATTAAATGTTGTTGCCCCAGTTGTCCCATTCCTCCTTCATTTACATATTACTTTACGATATTGTCCTGAATATGCATGACTTATTTGCAGCTAGATGTAAACCAACCAACAAACAAACAAATAAATAAATAAGTACTACATACTGTTAAGGCATTAGCTATAGTTTCAGCTCCTTTGTTGCGTAGGGAATTCCAACTAAGATCTATATCTAATAACCCTTCATTGACAGCCTACAATATCATATAAAACATATTACAATATAAATAACCCTTCATTGACAGCCTACAATATCATATAAAACATATCACCATATAAATAGAAGCTTCATTGACAGCCTACAATATCATATAAAACATATCACAATATAAATAGAAGTTTCATTGACAGCCTACAATATCATATAAAACATATCACAATATAAATAGAAGTTTCACTGACAGCCTACAATATCATATGACACAAATCACCATATAAATAGAAGCTTCATTGACAGCCTACAATATCATATCACACAAATCACCATATAAATAGAAGTTTCTATTATCAACCAATACAATTCTAACATTGATATAATTAACAATTTAATCTGACTTAGTCTAAAACAGTCATACAGAGAAACATGTCTAAACCGAATGCAGAATAAACCAAAATCCTAAATAAAATTAACTTGAAATAAAGTTCAAATGTAGGACATCTTTGTTTATTAACCTGTATAAATAAACCACCTATCTATTCTGAAAACAACAGGGTTCCGCTTAGACAGTTTTCACTGTATTCCAAAATTACATTATTTAGTAGAAATTATATGGATGTAAATGAACAATTACAATTAGAAACAAATTAAAGTACATTAGTGTATGAATTTATAAATATGACTGTTAATTTCAACATATCACTGATTAAAATCTAAGATAAAAGCCCTTTGGTATCTTCAAACATTTCTTACAGAAAAGAAAATTCTGAAAAAAAATTCAACAAACTTTTGTTAATATTTTTTCTGTCTCTTTTTTCCATGTCTACTGAATCATTACATGTACAATACATGTATTTACAATACACTTATTCATATTTTAAGCAGGAAGATATAGATGTGATTGAAAATTTTGAAATACTTTTGCATTTATTTGCATTATGAATATAAACAAGAAAAACTTATATATGGACTTTTTCACTCAATTCCATATGGCTGATACTTACTAAAGCTCCTCCTAAATATATTCCTCCCAATTCTCCAAAGTTATTGTTACTGAGATCTAATGATGTTAGTGATGTATTGCCCTTCATTGCTTCTATAAGGTACCAAGCATCTCTATCTGTTAACTGGTTCCCTAATTTGGAGTAGAATAATGCATAGTATGAAACACATGATAAAATATGGCAATCCTTTAAGATTTATAACATCATGCAGAGTTATCCCCCTTTGGTCTGAAAAATTCACAATTTGGATGATATCTTTTTAGCTATAATGCTTAAGAATATTATTGAAACTACAGCTAAAGATAAACCAGTTTACCATCATGATAAATGCTTTATGGGTTGACATATTGTGTCATGTGATTACCAAGTGTAAACTTTACAAATGAAATTATCTCCCCTTACCCTTAAATGGAAAAGTCTGAGATTGCTTTCTAATACTTTTTTAATAGTCTACAATATTCAACTGCAGATGTGCACCAAATATCTTGGACCTACACCAAACATTTTGTTCTTTAAAGCAAAACAAATTCAATTAGCAATGACTCCACCTTTGAGCCAACTTATTTGATTAACATTAGAACAAGGATAGAGAAAAAACTCTTCTAAATGAAGAAAAACAATCAACACTGGAAGCAGGGGACGATATTGGGTAATTTTTTAATTAATTTTATATAATCAGTGTTATTGGTGGAGGAAACCAGAGTACCCGATGAAAACCACTAACCTGTAGAAAGTCACTGACAAACTTGATCATATAATGTTGAATAGAGTACATGAGTCAGATTCAAACTCACAACTTTAGTTGCGATAGGCACTAATTGCATAAATAGTTGTAAATCCAACTACCATACGATCACGACGGCCCAATGTTCATTTACATCCATATCCTTTCTTACTAATACTGTACACTATTAATTACATTTTACATGTACCTGCTATTGAAAGACTTTTTAATGTTGTATTATATTCCAACATATCACTAATAGCTGCAATTCCTGATCTTTGTATAGAATTATTAGATATATCCTGAAAATAGAAGTAATTCACAGTAATTTAATATCTCTAGAATTACAGTTGCTGTAAAACTAACTAAACTGCTATTTTTGTTTGTGATACCTCTAGAATTACAGTGGCTTTAAAATTAATTAAACTACTATTACATGTATTTTGTAATATCTCTAGAAGAATTATAGTGGCTGTAATAACAATGTTAAACTTTTTGCTGTGGTGGAAGCAGTCATGAATTCTTAACCCACATAAAAAACATAAAACTCCATAAGAGATCTTAAAAAAACAAGCCAATCAGGACACTGCATTCAGTGTTTAAAGTGATCCGATTGGTCGATTTTGGAGTATGAGTATGAAACTCATTCACAAAAGTTTTATGACTGTAAGGCTTGGTTTCATTGTACAATAGGGGGCCCAGGTGGCTCAATGAGTTAGGTTGTTGGATCTAGCAGCTCATACAAGCCTATCACCAATACGGATTGGGTTCGTGCCCAGCTTTGTAAATTACAAAAAAGGGTGCACTCAACTCGCAGCCGCAAGTGATAAAGATTATCAGTTGCTCGCCCAGGGTCGGTGGTTCTCTCCGGGTACACCGGCTTCCTCCATCACTAAAAACTGGTCACCATGATATAGCTGAAATATTGTTGAAAGTGGCATTAAACACCAAAATTCAAAATTCAAATTCATTATACAATAAACTTACAAGTGTTACAATAAACATGTTGTCTTTCATCATTCTAGATAAATATTTAGCTCCTTCTGCCTCTAAGTAGTTGTCAGCTAGATCTAAATTCTCTGTTATTGTATTGATCTAAAATACAAATTGCTAAATAAAACCTGTAATAGTGACCATCTCTATTAAGTTGGAATAGTTATATACATGTAAGTGGTATTTCTCCTGGCTATTAAAAGAAGAGGGTTTAGGTTTATGGTTTTTAATGCCACTTTCAACAATATTTCAGCTATATTGTGGCGGTCAGTTTTATTGGTGGAGGAAACTAGAGTACCCGGAGAAAACCACTGACCTGTCGTTAGTCACTGACAAATTTTATCACATAATGTTGTATAGTCTACACCATGAACAGGGTTCGAACTCAAAATGTTAGTGGTGATAGGCACTGATTACACAGGTAGTTGTAAATCCAACTACCATACGATCACAACCACGGCGGCCCCATAGGGGTTTAGGTCCTATTGACCAGTATAATCTGCCACTTTTATATGCCTGTCCCAAGCTAGGACCTAGAATTTCATTAGATTAGTGCCTGCAGCCAAATACCATTAAAAATAATGTATAGACAGTTTGGTAAATCTTTGCTATAAAAATCAAATTATTTATTAAAACCAATCTTCATATCTAGTTCTAAATAAATTTAAAAAAATTGAAATATATTCTTCTTTATTTTTAGCTATTTTCAGTACTTCTGAGACTTGAGAGAATGCTCGCACAACTTTCAATCTCAGCATGCAGCAGTGTTAATAAATTAACCTCAGACCATCTCTATAACAAAGAAAAATCATGGAAAAACCACTCATACTGAGGCTCAAAACTCAAAAGGAACCTAAATGTCCCTTCTACTTTTGCAATTTACAAATAAATCGGAAGAAACTCAATACTAGTAATTAAATAGTGGTGGCTGACAAGCTCACTAAATACAAAACCACAGTCTTGTTCTTTCTCCTCTAACACTTGACAGCATAGAAGACAAACCACATAAGCAGTACTTTACCAGCACGTCACAATACAAATTATATCTATAAGTGTGGTAATCTCTTCAAATACAAATAATAGGATGACGAAAACTGCTGATTTCCTTATAAAGAGTATATAAATAGATTGTAAATACGCAAATTAGAAAGTTTTGTCATTATGACAGATGTGACACATGTCATCTTTCATGATCTTGAAGATTATAAATTTCTATTATTATCTTATGTCAAGGATGTTAAGTTTTTAAACCAAAACAAAAAACAAAAACAGGAAACATTCAACCTGTCAATACATTTTTACAATTTGAAGGTTACAGATTTTTATTAACTCAAGAAGAAATTGAAGGTAATATGGTATAAAACAATTACAGTCATATTTGAACTTTAGATAAGTTGTTTTCTGTGATAACAATGTGGTTAGTTAAGTTTTGTTGTATAACTGTTTTTTTACAGTAGTTCACTCAAGTATTATGATAATATGAAATTGAAATGAAACTACTACAGTAGTACAAACAATGATTAAACCTGCAAAATCTTTTTTAAAATAAACTATTGAAGGCTAAGTAAAAAATATATGTGTTTTCGCTAACATCATTGAAAAAAATAGAGCACAACTTTATTTTTGTTTTTGTAATCTTTACCTAGATTATACAGGACAAGATCAGACTTTAACATTTAACCATGATGTAATTGAAATTGAATTTGAATTTTGATGTTTAACAGCAATATTTCAGCTATATCATGGTGACCAGTTTTAGTGGTGGAGGAAGCCGGAGTACCCAGAGAGAACCACCGACCCTGGGCAAGCAACTGGTAAACTTTATCACTTGCGACTGCGAGTCGAGTGGACCCTATTTTGTAATTTACAAAGCTGGGTGCGAACCCACGCCATATTGGTGATAGGCTTGTATGAGTTGTTAGATCCAACGACCTAACTCATTGAGCCACCTGGGCCCCCTGATGTAATTGAAATATTGTTTAAAATGATATTAAACATGTATAACCCATAACCCAAAATATATATATTTATATACTAACGTTTATTAGTTATGTGAGAATTTATTTAATTTAATTTATTTATTAAATGACCATTGCCTACAGCCGATGGCTACAAGTGGTTTGAGATGTAAGATGCAATGAGAAGTCCATTTCGAGCAAAACATATCAACGACGACGTCAGTAACGTCATTATAGCGTCATATTAAAAGACTGTGATATTAAGTTCATGTCAGGATAATTGCTTGATAATAGATCAATATGACATGTAAAAATCAAAAAGAAAATATACAAATCATGGATAAAAATGTTTATTTGATGTGAAATTTAGAACAGTATTATAAAACTGATGATTATTTAGTTCATCTTGGTAAGTGGACAATTTCTCATTGATCCTATCTTTTACTTTGTTGTTTTATCTTAAAAAAGGAAGGATGTTTTTTTTTATATTTTGTAGCTAAAATTTATTATATTTTTATTTCAACATCCTGATTTATAACATCTCCTATCATTTATAAACTGTATCATGTATATGTAGCCTTGACTATTATCAGGGATGATTCTGGTTGGAAAATAAAATAACTGAAAATGAATAAAAAATAGCTGAAACCATCTATCCCCCCCCCCTTTTTTTTCAAATGGTCCATTTTTGATCTGTTCTGACTGAGTCCAGCAACTTTCGCCAATTTCTCTCAAGAGGAAAACAGCTGAAATCAGTTAATTAATTGAAACCAATCAATCAATCAAACTAATATAAAATGTTATGAATAAAGATTTCTTCATCCCATTTACTATACATAATACACCATACATGATCCAAAGGACTCAATAATCCTGGTAAAAAATCACTGACAGATGATAGAAACACTTTGTGTGTTTGGACATACAATGTCTATGAAAATATTACGGGGCCATCATGGTCGTGATCGTATGGTAGTTGGATTTATAATTACCTATGCAATCAGTGCCTTTCAGCACTAACGTTGTGAGTTCGAATCCCGCTCAGGCGAGGTGTACTCAATACAATATTATGTGATAAAGTTTGTCAGTGGTCTCAGGGTACTCCTGTTTCCTCCACCTATAAAACTGACCGCCACGATATACCAGTAACTGAAATATTGTTGAAAGTGGTGCTAAACACCATAACCTCCCACTGAAAAAAAAAAATAAATAAATAAATATGACTTTCTCACGAGTCAGAAATCATGGTAAACTTTGGGACTTTTTTATAAATATAGCAAATTGATTTTTTAATAATTCAAATTATTCCAGTAATGTGTTGTGCACACTACTGAAAATTAGGTGTCTACGTCTTAGTCTTGATATAACCAAATCAGATTCAACGTACATGAACTCCCTTCAACATTGATACAACGGGGATTGGTATTGATTTTTACAATTTAAAGGTTTAACAGTTACCATACAGATAACTTAAAGCTATAAATTTTATATATTTACCTTCTTTAAATCTACCATATAAGTACAAGTAAACAAACAGTATCAGATTTATGACAAGGATATAATATAAAGCTTAGATTGTACAAATACAACATCATTATGCTATTATCAACTAATTTATAAAATTTGACACTGTTTGTTATAATTGTTGTTTGAAGATTAGGCAAGATTGATGAGGCATTTATGCTTAAATGTAACAACTAACTATAGTTGGATCAAGGGATATCACAGAGTTTTCACTTCTTGTTCTCTGTCATAATACTGCACTAACAGTCCTGTATCCTAGATTTTTCAAGGGGGGTTCGAAAAACTAACGATATGACATAGTCTTGCATTCTGGGTCAAAATCCTGCCTTTTATATGCATATTAATAATCATAATTCAAACAAAATCTCTACTTAAATAGTCCTTCTTGTCAATCTACGGGTGTGTTTTACAAAGTGATATCAACAAGAACTTCTTCAGTGAAGTACCAAACTAATAGTTAAGTCACCAAAACTTCTCCAATGTCAAATGGTACTGAGAATATTTTTTTTATTTTTTCAAATATTACAAATTACCTAATGTTGTTAAGAATTGTATTTGTCTTAAGTTGTTCTCCCCCCTTTTCCATAAAGCTGCCTGTTTAATGTAAACAGAAATTGCCCAACAATAAAACACTACATCTAAATGCACTGTATATAGGTTGAGTCCCATTTTTCATAAAGCTACCTGTCCATTTATCTTAAAAACATTACCTCTAATGCTCTGGCTATAGGCTTAGTTCCATTTCCTCCAAGATAATGATGCCTCATTCTTAGATTCTTATCACCAAGATGTTTGTTCATATAGGTAACTGGTATTAAACCTGGTTTAAAATGAACACAGTTCGTTTTATATAATTACAGTCAATGGACATAAGTATTCGTCACCCTCAATTTTACGCTATATATTTCATATAAAACCACATTTTAAGAAAAATATTATTGTGGAGTCATTTCTATAAGGATTTTGATCATTTTTGCACCAGAAGAAGCAGAAATATTTAAAGATTATTTCTTTATTTTAGCATGATTTTCTATTAGATTGCCTTTATTTTCTTATGATTTAAAGACAATTTTTGTTTTCTGACATCAAATTTGCTATATATTTAAACCAAAATAAAATCAGAAAAATCAACATTTGTGTTTAAATCACCAGAAAACAAAAACCATGGAGATAAAAATTACTATCAGATAAACAAATAAAATTCAAAGAATTCTGCGTGTCTTCAAATAAATTTCATAAAAATCTGCCCAGAGATAGTTTTAAAATATTTGTTTGGAAAAATGTGGTTGTATATGAAATATATAATAAAAAATCGAAGGTGACGAATCCATGGACTGTATTTGTCATTATTTATTAATGTCAATCATATTTAAAAGAAAAAAAAAGACACTCACTCATAAAATAAGACTGGAAATAAGGTTGTCCTTATAATACCATTACTTATTCCTCATTCATAAAAATGCAATTTGTGGGGATAATTTATATGATTGTGGTTTTATCATAACAAAATAGTATCAACAGTAAACAAAATGTCTCCCAATTATTTGCTATCCCTTTTTGAGACTCTAAACAGTTGTAGAACCCTTAAAAATAATTCTCTCTGACCTCCCCCCCCCCCTCTCCCTCTCAACTTAACTAGCATCTGATATCCTTAACTGTCAGTGATCCCATCCCAATTAGCACCTAGAAACAAAATGATTACAGATAATATATTCAATGAGGTAAAAACTCCAAAGAATAAAGCAATGACCTCTATAATTGTTTGATTTGAAAATCAATTTACTACATGTAGTAATAAATTATTATCACAATCACAACTCACAACCCTGTGGCAAATACTAATAATACATTCCATAAAAAAAGAATTTGATTTTTGTTTATACATTGTACATGTATAATTTATAGAGGATAAATACAATATACAAGGGTTTGAAAATGAAATTCTGAATTGATCCAACACATTCTGGAACCTACACATCATGTTTTAAGAAATTCTGTGTATAACAATTGAGCACTTATCAATCAAAATATATCAATACAAATTTTTGTGAAGAGGGAGTAAGCATATATTTCTATTACAGTGTACTAAACATTTCTTACATTAAAATATGGTGCAGTCCAAGAAAGTAAGCTTTAAACAATGACTGACTAAACTGTCATAAAATATGATATTTGTCAAAAACAAATAATTGATTAAAAATGATACTGGCAAGGTACGAGTGTATGGATTAAGAAGTCTGTGTTTTACCTATTTTTTCACATTCTTCATTATAAGCTGCCTTCCCTGTTGGATCTAACTCTTTTTTCTCTTCCTCTATAAAAAAAATGCTTATCATCATAAAAATTATTTACTAAATAATACAATACAAAGAGAGAATATTTGAAATATTGTAAAACTGTACATTGAAAAACATCCATCTCACATTTGATGAAACTGGATTCTGATTACTGCTCATTATCTCACACTTGATTAAGATTTCATTGAACTTTGAACTTTAAGACCCAAATTTTAATAATAGATAATCACCATTTAATAGCATAGTGCCATGAAAAACTAAAAACTATTAAAGTAAAACAACACATGTCAGTCAGATACATCATCAATTTTTGATAATGTTGTATATAATGTTTGTCTCTATAGACGTTATTACAGCAATTCACATGGGATATCTAAAGAGATGATACTATAAAAGCTACATGTAACATACTAGTGGTAAGCTAAAAGTAATTTTCAGATACAAGTTATGCTCATCATAGAAGACCTAATGGTGACTATCAAATGAAGAACAGCAAAAAAAACAAAACAAAAAAACATAACCTCATTTTGATTTTTACTCAAGTTTCAGATGGCTTCATGTTCTTTTTTCATGTTCATTTACATCCATGTCCTTTCTTGTTTAATTCACAAAGACAGTACCATTTAACCTGTCTAATCCGACACACTAAGGGATCAGGGAAATGTGTCAGATTTTAAAAGATGTCGGAATACTCAAATCTTATGTTAACAGAACTACTTTGGGACCATAAATTTTTGTCGGATGTCACAGGATGTCGGAAAACTCAGGGGTCGGATTGCACAGGTTCTACTGTATTTGTATAATACGACTAAATATGACATAATGAACAATAGGAGTAACATTCTACAATACTTAATCCACATCTTTGACATTCTATCATTGTTTCCACAGTGGATGTTTTTACATGAATCCACTATTCATTTACCGGGGTACTAACTTATTGACTATAGTATGTGATGCTTTATTTATTTTCTGAAAGTCTAAGTGATACTGTATGGTTGTTTTTCCCAACCATTAAACACTAAGGTTTTTTTTTTAATAACACAGAAATCAGTACGATTTCAAACAGCACTGATCAATTCTCATTCATAAGGACTATATACTATGGCTTGTTTTTTCCTAAAATTAAACATCACGTTTTATTCTAATAACAGTAAACACAGAAACCAGTAAGATTTCAAACAACATGGATCAATTCTAATGGATAAGGACTATTTGATTTCTAACAAACTAAGAGACCATGGAAGTTACATTTCAAAAGGGTATTTTAAAAATCTTCAATATTTCAGCATTTGTTTTCAATACCTACAATTTTTTTTCTCATTATTTACTGCAGACAAAAATTTAATTAATATGACAATTTTATAAATCATATTAAAAATGTCAATGAAACCCTATAAGCTTGTACATAGTTGTTATCCTGGAAATATATTATATGTTAGGCCATCCATGAAATATTCTTGGTTTGCTGTTTCACAACCGACAAATCAAATATTCTCAAAGTACTGCTTACTGCATGTTAATCAATAATCAATCAATTAATCAATCAATCAATCAAATAACGTAATTAGAATTTTTTTAATAATTTTAGCAAGATTTTTAAATCTAAAATAAGCTTTTTTCAGACATTTGAAACAATTTTTCCCCCTATCAACATTCTTTAAAAAAATTGTAAGTCATTCTAATATGATGTCCTTCTTTCGCTTTGTAAACAAACTGCTCGGGACATTAATAAAATACTAATATCCTACAAACCCATGTTAAAACTCACAACATATTATGGCTTCACTGAATTATTTCTTAAATATACAGCAAAACAGTAATTTATTAGGGATGGCCTAAGTAGTTATAGAGAAATTGTTAAGACAATAAAGGTGTCTATATTATAGACATAAAAGTATTCAAATCCAAACAATTAATACATTAAAAATTCTCTGGAAAACATTAAGACAAATAAATGTAAGTTGACATAAAATATTAAATACGGTTAAAGGTACATAAGGCTTGGAGAGGAATTAAACAAGAAATAAGGAAGGATTAAAATTTTTATCTTCATGACAAATAAAATTTGTGTGTATTCCTCAATACAATAAAACACCACTCTCCGTTATATCATGTGTTAGAAGCATTAAGCAATTATGTCCATGGCAACATTGTCTTATTATTACAGAACAATTATCGCTAGTTAGTTCGTTCTCAGTGTACGTTTTATATTCACACAAAAACGACGGAATAAATTCATTATAAGGGTAAGCTCACAGAATTATTGAATACAAAATGACATTTATTGAATGAAGCTTGAAAGTGAATTTCTTAAGGTAATTATTGAATTACTTTTCATAATGACATGCATGAATTTACGGTAACTACACAGTAGTTATTGAAATGAGCACTTTATTCAGCTACTCGCACACTACACAGTATAATCATAGGCTAATGGAGAATTTGTATGGAGTTAAATCTCAGGACTTTTGATATCAGAGATATAATCCTTGTCATACAATATAAAAGGGAGTTAATACAAATGAAGGGAGGTAAATCTCATGATTGTGATTATGACTTTTGATATCAGAGATATAATCCTTGTCATACATTTCAAGGGAGATAATACACAAATGAAGGTCTAATGGTTTCCTAAGAGTACAT
Source organism: Gigantidas platifrons (assembly GCA_002080005.1). NCBI lineage: Eukaryota > Metazoa > Mollusca > Bivalvia > Mytilida > Modiolidae > Gigantidas > Gigantidas platifrons. The sequence goes on from MJUT01002982.1 coordinate 362,427, forward strand.
GTATGTTAGCACTTAATGACACTCCCAGGCAAGCTTGGTCTAAAATGGATCTGTTTAATTCAAGATTTTTTCATGATATTTGTCATTTTTTAGGACAAATTAAATTCTGAAAAAAAAATATTCTGAGATAAAAACAAAAACCCACAGAAATGTATATAAAAATAAATCCTTATCTTGTAACTGTAGATTAATTAACAGTTAGTTAATTCCTGCTATTATAAAGAGGAAACAATTATGACGACTTAAGGCGTTTTAAAATTTTTTGGTAATGGATGAATATTTCTAATGGAGGGTTGGGGTATCTCATATATATTTAAAAGCTGACCACCATAGGATCATTCAGATCTTTCAACTAGTTTCATATTTTTTCTACTTAAACATAGATATCCAAATCGTTTGACCCACCTCTAAATGTGTGACTGGTAATTGAGATAAATGATTTAAAAAAAAAATGGAAGAATGCATCCATAGGACACAGATTCCCCAACTTTCAGCTAAAGTAAACAGGGAGATAACTCATGAATGAGAAAAAAATGGTAAAAGTCTAAAATCAAACTTGGCCTGCAGTTTTTTGTCCTTGACATTATGCATGAATTTGAAATTATTTGCTTCAGGCGGACTTACGTTTTTGAACGGAAACTAAATGTGGGATGTACAGACGAACATGAGAACATGGTTAAAATTTAATGCTCCTTCCCACAACGCCTAATTTAAATGCCAAATACATTTATTAATTAATGAATATTACTTTCAAGCTCCATTGATAACAATTATTTTTTAGAGGCACTCCGGAAACCTGGAATTTTCATTTTCTTTTTCTGTCTTTTTAATTCCTCCATTTCCAACTCTAGAATAGCTGTGAAAATTATTGAAATATTTTTTATTGACTTACCATATATAACAGTGTTGTACATGTATATGTATATCAATGTGAAGGTCAAGTGAGCAAGTACTCCCCAAGAAAATCAAAATAGTACACGTTACTAGTATCATTTTTCATCTTAAAATTTTGGTTCAGCGATTTAAAGCAAAATTGTCTAACTGATAATAAAAAAATTACTGACTTTTTAAAGGTTTACAAACAAAATTACTGAAAGTATCAGCCATTCTTGCATTCTCACAATTGATATCTTATTCAGTGAAACCTGTCTAATCCGACACACCAAGGGACCAGGGAAATGTGTCAGATTGTACAGGATGTCGGAATACTCAAGTTTTATCTATGTTAACAGAACTACTTTAGGACCATAAATTTTTGTCGGATGTCACAGGATGTCAGAAAACTCAGGTGTCGGATTGCACAAGTTCCACTGTAAATATAGAGTTTTCAATAGAAAAAATGAATTCATCATGATATTCACCCAAGCTTATCACTTCTCTGATGACACTTCTAACTTTCACATCTGACTGCCATATAATATTTAATTAAATGTTTCACTAAAATTATACAGTTTGATAAATTCATTTTTCTGGCTATTCGTCTAAAGTCAACAGAAAAACAAATTCAGCTAAATTGTATATGTACCTCCATCTTAATGCTTTAATACAATATTGGTGAAATTGTTAGCCATCACTCATGAACTTTCTTTTCATAAAGTTTTTCAAGCATCTTCAGGTGCTTATACCATATAGAGTGACTTGACATATATCATGTAAGTCTGAAATATTGGGCCTAAATCTATATTTTTAATCATACAGAATTTGCTTCAATATAAATATCCAAAGGCTAAAATTTCCTGGAAATATATTTAAATGCAAGTAAAAAAAAATACCCCTCATTTATATCTGTAGGTAACTCTAATTGCTTCAACTTTTAGGGTGCAGTTTAAATTTTCAAATTGCCTGTTTCAAAATAATGAAATTACAAACCTACCCTATAACAGGCTGATAAATATTTAACTTTACTATAGCTAGATATTTCAGAAAACAAACTTTTTTGACCAACAAAGCCTACCCTACATGTTTGTAGTTTCAATCCATTACTTAATAAAACATTTATCATTTTTGCTGTAAGCATAAAATTGCAATACATTTAACAACTGGGGTTGAATATTTCAAAATTATCTTGTGAGGTTAACTCTGTACATTTTCTATATATGCTTTTATTATATCTTCGATAGAAGACAACAATAAATTATCCCACTATGTGTCCTGAAAAAGCATTTTTTTTTTTTATCAAATTATCTCCAATTACAGTCAAATATGCTTAATAGTTTAAACATATTTTTATTTGCTAAATATAACAAATAGGGATTCTTTTCTTATACTTAACAGTAATATGTGAACAGTGAACAATGAACAATGAAGTTACTTGTCATTCTCTTGAAATAAGAAAACATTTACATATCATCAACTAATGCTACTTAAAAAAGGGAGACAAAATATTTTAATTAGTACAATAATTAACTTCCTTTCTTGTTATCTCCCCTGTCAACAAACTCTACTTTCAATTTTATATCATAACATTTTTATATTATTATTTCCATAAAATTATTATTGCTATATTTCCATAAGAATGCCACGATATATCTGAAATACTGCTAAAATTGGCATTAAACATCAATCAATCAATCATATTTCCATAAGACATACATTAATTATCTTGTATTTGTTGTAATTATCTCCCTTACTTTTCTCAACATCAGCTTCCAAATCTGTGTCATACTCATCAGAATCGTGAGGTGAACCAACCAACCATGATTCATAACTTGGATGTTTCTTTTTCTGTTTTGTATCTAGTTCACATGACTTTGTGATTGCCCAGCTTTCTCCATTCTCATCAATATTTTCATTTTCCTCTATAAATAATTACAAAATATCCATTTTAATGTAATTGCACCTTTTTTCATTTAAAAATATGGTTTTCTTCTGCTAAAAAAGATTTTTTTTTATAAATATTAATTCATCATTGCTAAAAAAATCATTTAAAATTAAAATATGAATGAAATATTAGAATACATTTTTTTTTTACATAGAATTAAAATAATTTTGCAATAAGAAAAAACATATAAAATTATTTTTGTTGTTGTTCATACCTAATATAATATAAACTAAACCATCTGAAGACATGCCTGTCAGAATGTTGAATATTTTCAACATCATTCCTTACAAGTACATATTTGAATATTTTCTATACCTACGAGTACATATATCAATAATGACGGTAATGACCATGCGATTTATGACACTGCAAATATTCATACAGCGTATATATAACACTTGACTAGTTGACAATATCAACACTTTTATATTATATACTTAAAGAATTTGGGTTATACTCATTTCAACAAATTTTGAGATTTTAAATAAATGTAGCTTTATGTAAGAAAACAAACTTAGAGCTTTAATTTTAATCTGCTTAATTTTTTTAAAATAGATAAAGGACCACAATGAGGTGGAGTTGAACACATTCAAAAGTATATTAACCGAAGATAAACAAATCGTAACTTAGGCTGATCCAATAAACTTTTTATGGTTTGCTGCGATCTTTGTACCAAGAAATTTACCAGAAATTCCAAACAAAATTTGTGTTTTTTTACTATTTTTAGCAAGTTTATTTGCATTAAAATAAGCTTTTTTCAAGATATTTAAATGGGGAAAAAATATTTTGCATACCTGTATCTAAAATTGTAAGTCAGGAAACAGAAACTAGTATTTTATAAGGGTTGGCATAGACATGACAGTACATTGGTCCATTTTTATTGTTCTAGAATTGCTTCTTTAAACAAACAATAGATAGTAGAAAAAATATTCAGATGCTTCTAATTTTGTCTATGTATTTCATATAAAACTACAATTAAAAAAAATACTGATGTCAATTAATTCTTATTCGATTTTGAAATTTTCCTACTGGACAAAAAAAAATTACATGTAGTTTTACTCTATGACATCAATAAAATTGCATAAGCACAAAATTTTGAGTATACTAAAGTCAAACACAAAAATGAATTAATATCGTCCAAGACAATACAATAGTAGTACTTTTGTAGACCAAAAATTTCAGTCTGAGTTTATCATAAATCATGAAGATTTAAGCAACATACATGTGCAATTGTACTTCTAAAAAATATTTGAAAATAACTACTTTAAACTACATATTTTTCATCTTTTGTTGATAAAAGATTGATCAAAATTACACATGAATTAACCTCAGGATATTTTTCTTTTTAATTGTAATTTTATTTGAAATTATATGAGAAAAATGGTGCCCGAACACATTTACTCACCATCTATACATGAGAAGAAAAAAAATCTAAATTTAACATGATAAATTTAACCTGACAATCATCTTTTTTCTTAAACTGATATTATGTAATATTAATAAAACTGAAGCTCTGAACTTTAAACATAGTATCTAAGCAATTCAACTGATAATCCATCAGTCTTGGAAAAATTATCTGCTTTTATCTAATGAAGATTAATAGGTTCTTTCCGACGTCCGTCGGTTGTGCAGGATGTATAAATCCACAACCAACCCGTCCTTCAGATGAGACGTAAATAAAACAGAGGTCCCGTGTTGAGAGATTGCCACTCTCTTCGCACGTGAAAGAACCCAGTGTAACAGCTCATCATGAGCATTATGCTCATGATGAGTGGTCCATAGGAGACCTGTTGCACAGGCTAAATTCTCTGCCCCTACCCATCACCTTTCCTGGTTTCGAGTCCCATGGCGTTTAAATTTTTTTTTGCCCATTGGCCTATCCGTCCCCTGTTTTCAACCTACATATTGATTTATTGTAAACATGTTCTCGTCCTGAATATAGCTGAAAAATTGCTCGCTGGACGTTAAACATCAATCAATCAATGAATCAATCCGATAACATTTCATATAGGACTTAGGCTAGGCTTATGCTTATAGTGTTTAATGCCACTTTCAGTTATATTGTGGCGGTCAGTTTTATTGGTGGAGAAAACCACTAATTCATAGGACAATTGATATATATATGCATATGAGACACTGGCATGAGACATTGTCCCACATGAGAAACCATATAAGAAACTCACCTAAGGATAACTAGAAATATTATAAACAAAGACATATTTTCTATGAATGATATATTGTAAAATAAAATCCTACCTGACATAAGAGTTTTTATACCCACATCCAAAGCAGCATGATTAGATTCATTTTCCTCTTCCTGTGTGACAACTGGCGTGCGTAAAAGAAACTGTTCAACTGAAAATTCTTTAGGTGATGATCTGTCTTTTCTTGGAAATGACACATTTTTGTGTTCAACTGATATTTCTGTTCTTGCTGGAGTCCTACAGGATATTTTTTTTGAAGTCTGTCTTGCAACCTTCTGAGATGTAGATGCTGATTTCACATGAGCTGTCCATGGTCTGCGTAATTTTGGCATAGGTCTAACTGGTACCTCATTCCCTTCTTCGACTAGTACTGGTTTCTTAGGTTTTGCAGAATGTGGTCTGATGTATGCATTACGGCTTTTCCCTGGAGGTGATGGAGTTCGTGATTTAGATTCCATGTTGTATCCTCTGTAAGCTGGTGACGGAGATCTAGATAAAGGAGACGGTGTCCTGGATAGCCCTACAGGTGAAGGTGTTCCTAATAAAGCCTCCATGATCAATCCTGTAGAATAAAACATGAAATTGTTTAACATTAGTTCAATTAAAAAAAAATCTTTTTAATTTAAAATACTGGCAAAAATTCTATATATATATTTCTCTTCTTTACTATGCTTACCCTATATAAGCATAAGATCTACCCACAAAATGTTTTCAAATTTTAAAATGAAATCCTTTTCATGTGTTCTTTTCAACATTATATAAATCCAAATACTGTGTACTATGTATATAAGGACTTCTTTATCTCAAATCTTGGTCCCAGAGGATAAAGCCTTACACTTTCTTTAATCAAACTGACATTAATTAAAGATAAAATTTCTTTTGATAACAAACATTCTAAATTAATCTCTTTCTGTTTATTCTTCCGAGATTCCAAGCATTGAAAGGTCAAGTTGTTTATTTTGTTATTAATTTGAGAAAATAATGAAATTGTTGATTTTGTTAATTTGTAAAAACAATTTTGCAGTCTACTAGCACAATTGAAACTACGTGTACTTCTAATAGATTATCTCAATACAAGCTGCTTCCAGCTGTCTTTTGCCTTCAAGCAGCGTAGCATTCTCAAAATGCAAAAAACTCATTTATATTCCCTCCTAAGGGCAAGTGGTGTATTTGATTTGTCTCTCCCAAATTTATAGCAAATGACCTTTCAAATGTGTTATACCCATCAGATGAGAAGTTAAGTCCTATTTTATACCCTGGGCCCACCTTTGGGAGATAAAGAATAGACCTTTTGATCATCTGTGATAATGCAATGATTAAGAGGGGGAAAAAAAGTTCTCACCCCACTCCCAAGAAATTTGAAAACCTGAATTCCCATTACAAGATGTCAATCACACTCCAATAAAACAGATTATCTAAATAGTCATCTATCCCCAAATTCATCACTAGCAAAAGGGTCAATGCTCCCAAAGAAATTTAAATTAGTTGGCTTTCCGATCATTTGACTGAGCATACTTGATGAAGGTTATTCCAGATACGTGGTGTGGACACTAAATTAGTAATCTTAACTTTTTATTCCAGAAGGACCTCCTTCTCTCATCAGAATTTTTAACCAGAAGCTTTCAAGAACCTGTATATTGATAGCTCTGTTAAAACATATCAAATATTGGTGGCCATTTTTGATTTTGTGCTTTCAATGGGCCATTCATACATTTTCGATATGAGTCTTAAGCTAAATTTACAGCCTTCTTGGACTTTTCTGAACATCACTTGAAACACAAACTGTGTATTAACAATCAATTCATCATTCATGATCAGTTAGGTTCATTTAGTTCTGAAGTTTTTTAGAAGAAGAAGACATTTTTATCCTCTCCCCTTCCCCTACAGGGTATCCATCCACAATTACAACTGGTACAAATCAACCCTTGAGGAAGTGCAGATGTTTCGAGAGCGGGGTTAAACTGTGGGTTTTTTTTTGTCATGCCATATCACTCAACGTTGAAGGTCAATACTATTTAAAACATGTTTTTTTATCACCTATGAAATTCCTGTCTCAATGCTGGTTTCTGACATTTTTGCAGCAGATGATGCTTACATTAGAAACAAAAGTAAAATTCTGACCATTCGTTTATAGAATTCATGAAAACTTAGCTTAATTGAGACAAAACTCAGCTGAGAACCTACATAGTTTGTTCTCTTGGGAAATTCTAATTTTCAACTAAATTGAGTTTCTGAAATTGAGTGAAAAACCTTTTTTTAGAAATCCAGGCCTGATCATGTCTTTAGAAATTTATCTGTTTAGTCAGAGACATGCCTCTGTTTGAACTATCATAATATGTTGATACTAAAACATGTCCCACAGAGAAAATGACTCCAAATTGAATACCACAGCAAAAGGCATAAAATATATAATTAATTGATTTCGAACCACAATTAGGAATAGCAACTCCTGTAGGAGACTAGGAGTACAAATATATATATTTTTTTTATTTTGTGTTAAATATACATATCTATTAAATAATGACAAAAAGATAGTTTCATCAATGGCAGTCATTGCTATCGATTGTTCCTCATATCAGCCTGATAGTTTACACTAAATAGTTTTGTGAAGCACCTTTTCATAAGTTTCAAATTTGTAGATTTGACCAAAGAAAACACATACTATTTAAATGCACATTAACACCCAAATATTTTCAATCTTCAAATTCTACGTATTTAGTGGTAGACTAATTTTTTTTCTGTAGACTTGTTTTAGTAAATTGTCCACAATTACTTGAAGGAATAATTGAAAAATATTGATAAGTTAAGATTGCAAGTATATTGTTAACTGAATTAAGTAATAAAATTATTTGAACATTTTAAATTGCATTAATTCATGTAAGTAAGTAATATTCTATTAGCCCAAAAGAAGGGGCCCCTGAGGGCATACACCATATCGTTAAACACATGTAGTAATACTTGTGTGGCTTTTTCAAAAGTTCCTGACAAGGGAGATAATTACTTAATACAAGTTTTATTCAGACTGAACAAAAAGGTCTCCTGAAAAAGACCTGAAATTCAAGCATCACATTTATGAATGAAATGTAGGTTCAATCATTATTCATGAATGAAATATGACAGTGGCAGTCCAAGCATGTTCCTTTGTCTCCTGGTCATTGTTTACATTATAACTAAAAAATGCATGGCAAAATTTCCCTTGTTATAACCACTTTTTTTTTTTTCATTTTCATTTTACCATTTGGATTTCAACTATTAAGTGACTGTGCCTGTGGTAGGCCCCATCTTAATGAGGGGAAAAAAAGAAATATATAAATAATAATATGATAATACATTTAATAAATATTCAACTATAATATTAATTTTTTTTTAACTTTTTGTGTACTTCATAACACTTTTTAACAGTTCACAATCACTCGGCTTACCAAAAATATAAATAATAAATAACAAATTCCCAAGAGTGCAATGATCACTTCTTCATATTTAATTAATATTCCTTGTTGCCATCGCAAAATCGATATGCAAACGTGTGGTAGATATTAGGCTTATTGTAAAATACATCAACGTCTCAACTGCATTACAACCTGAGTTGAATGTTAATCGATTTTGATCACCAATGTAAACATTTGCTTCCCATGTACTTCCGTCGTAATACGTTGCATAAATAGTTCTGCAAAAACCGGTGACGTCAGCACATACGGAGAATTTCGATCGCATGACCATTGGATGATGTTTGTTTACAACTAAAAATACTTAAAACGGGGAAGTATATGGTGAACCATACTATAGTAGTTTATTGTAAGTACTGATAAAATAGATAAGATCGTCAAAATCATACTCATAATCACACTAAATACTGTATTATGCTTATTTATTGGACTTCATACTAGAAATGGCTTTCATGGTCGGTCAATTCAGGTCATTTACCCCGTTCATGGGCATGGGGCTTGGGTGCTGGAAATAGACAGGAGGTCGTCCCTCAAGTATGCCGACATAATAAATTAAATATAGATTTTTTTTAAATGTTTGTCAAATAATGATTTTTTCCCTTTAATTCCTAAAGAAGTTAAGTAGCTCGGGGTTCTATCGTTAGGGACGGTAACGGTAAGGACAGATAATCCTGTTTGGTATGCCGCGAAATGTCAAGAAATTTTCTTGATTTGTGAAGAAAAAAAAATGACAGCAGGTGGGTATCTGTTACGGGCTTTTTTGAAGAATACATTGTTTTCCAAACACCC
>MJUT01002982.1:372538-384957 GCA_002080005.1 Gigantidas platifrons
TATATACAGTATGACTGCAAAAACAATTTGCGGGTCATATTATGCCATATGGTATAGGCATCATTGTTGAATGAAAACCCTAATTACTTTTTTCTGTTGTTTTTTTTTTAAATTTATTTGGCAATTTGTATTGTCCAGGTTTTTAAATTAGGAATATTCCACACAATTTCCGTACACGTCACCTGTTCACTTTATTATTTCAGAATGTTTTAAATTATTTGTCACTTTGGAAAAACATTTTTCAGCTATTTAACTATACTTACCATAGTTTTCCAATCATTTGTGACCAAAATTCTGTCTGAAATTTTCTATTGACATTGTTTTAGGTTTTACAATAATATATAAACATGACATTTATGGAGTGTTTTGCCATTTTTGACTTTCCAATATAATTTTACATGTAATAATGACAGTTAATTTACTTATAAATTGAACATACAAATGTACCATTTCATGATTCAAGAAGGAAGAGAGGCAAAAGACTTAAGTGCATTTTTTATGCTTAATATTGAAATATTAGACTGTTTCAGTCATTATACAATTAGTTATTTAAAAAACGATTGTTGTCTTACATTTATTTTATATTTAAAAAATGTTTATAAGTGGTATTTTTGTGAAGATTTCTTGCAAAAAAATGGCCCTAATGTTCAAGCAATGTATTAAGACTATGTGCATGAATAAATATGGATATTTAGATTTTATATGATTTTTTCCATTTAATTTGTGGATTGGACATTTTTCTTGATAAAAATGTGGAAAAACGTTTTGGGGTACAGGTGTTTAAATAGCCATAACTTCATCAATGTAACCGATATCTTGCTCAAATAAATTGCATTTCACTTCAGAAATGCTATTGATAACATCTGATTTCAATAAATTCTGCTCATCATTCAGCATAAATTTCCGTTACCATCCCTACTATGGTACCGCAGTATTTAATGTTTTGCCAGAAATAAATAAAAAAGATTACATAGCTGAGTGAAAATATTATTTTTGTTACTTCAGCAGATCCCTTTCTTCATATCCAATGCATTATTTTTAACCAAAGTATGTTTACGTGTCTATAATCGGCAATCACAACAGCGTGCATTTTATAGGTCAAGAAAATATGATTCCTATGGTACCGAGGTAGTTCTGAAAATCAGTCTATGGAGTGCTGTATCAAACATTAACAGCGGAAATATGATTCCCGGAAATCTGATAAATTATTCTTCAACATAATTAAACAAGAAAATGTTCTTAAAATCATTTGTTATTGATTTGTTCCAACTGTAAACATTCTCTACTGGTCGTCTGTTTGTTTATTTTCAAAACGAGGCCAAATGTAATTCCATTCCACCTATAAATAGATTTCCAGAGGTGTTTACTGCTACGGATTTTCCGTATTTACCACAGATTTGAGATGGTTTCTGTGGCATTTCAAAATTATAATTTCCCACACTTAATTTTCCACGAAGCGCTTGAATACTTGTATATATGAGTCAACGCATAAAACGTTAAAGCGATCAAGACTTCGAATGCATTCGGAATACTTCTAATTGATCGTCTGTTTAGCGTTTGAGAAATGTGCTCGCTTGAAAATCCGAAATGAAAAGATGTCAGCAGCCAAAGCTGCAAAACGGGTTCTGGATTTGGGGGTGGAAGATCACGTTTTCCAGTCAAATCGGCCCAAAAATGAAAGTCAAATCGGCCCCAAAAAAAAAACAAACAAACAAACAAAGACAAATAAAAGAATATTAATGTACCAATGGTATTTTGAACTAGGTTATGTTCAGCATGCAGTCTAGAAAATTGCACGAATGGTAATGAAAGATTTTTTTTTCTAAAAGAATACCAGTTAGGCCATACAAAGTTAATTTCTTGGTTCTCAGGCCCGCCCGCATGTGGAAATTCGTCGCCGCATTGCCGATTTTTTTGCAAAAATAGTAAAAAAACAAAAATTAAATGCAGTAGCGCTGTCCGTACGGAAAAAACAACCGCATCTGTTTTTCTCTTATATCGCGTGGTCGGTGAAACGCTTTAAAACGCATCATGCTTAAATGAGATTTAAAGTATCGTTATGACAATGTATAAATAAAAAACGTGTTTCCGTTTGACATTTAGACAAAATGTCAATCGTTTCTGTGCAAATTCGGCACAAATGTATGCCAGTTTTACCAGGAAACGTAATAGGGGGCTTCTCCGAAGCTTGTACCTTATTGGAATTGTTTATGGAGATAAAAAATGGTACGTTGGGACCAGCGGATTGGACGTTTCTATAAAAATTAACCACTTGTGATGTTTCTGCCACCATCGGAAGAAATAAAATTGAAATTTTCAATAAAGTAATGAAAAGATTTATACATTGCCATATTTTTCACAAAAAAAAGAAGAAAAAATGCCTCCCTCATCATTTTTTACAGCAGTAAAAGGATAAAAAAAAAATGCCTCCCTCATCAATTTTGACAAAAAAGGGCCTGAGAACCAAGTAATTAACTTTGCATGGCCTTATATTATGCGTCAAAAAACAAGTAGTTGTGACATAATATTTTTTTTTTACATCTAAAAAGCAATAATAAGTCATATTTAATCATTTTCAATCTTTATTTCTTAATATAAATCGATTTTTAAAGACATCTCTTCTCCAGTCTTTACCCCTCTTTGTTTAGTACCAGCGGTTGCCAACAAGTCATAATGTAACTAGAGAGATGTCTTTAAAAATCGATTTATATAAAGAAATAAAGATTGAAAATGATTAAATATGACTTATTATTGCTTTTTAGATGTAAAAAAACATATTCCGTCACAAAATATGCTTTTAGAAATAAAACTTTGCGGCTGTAAACTAGAAATAGAATAAAAATAAATAAAAAATAGCTATCATTTTTTTTTTTTACAAAACTATTGAAAAACGCCGATACGACGTGATATGTGTTGTTAAAGCAACTTGCAAAATTTACACACAAAAAAACACACAAGAACAGTAAAAAGGTTTTTTTTTTGTACCAACGCTAAAGTGTATATGAAATGACCAAAATGCTGTACAAGTGTGTAAATAACCTCTTTTTTAATGAATCACTCATCAAATGCTAAAATAGTATCAATTTTGAAAAGAGTAAAGTTTTAAATATTAAAAATTAAATAAAAAAACATAATAATACAATGATTTGATTTGGGGCCGATTTGACCTGCTTCCGAAGATCACAATGTCAATTGTACGCCGCCAAAGAAAAGAAAACAAACACTGCAGAAGTATAAAGACTCATATCATGATTTGTGGCCTTGTTTGACGGCATCCAAGCGTGCAAGTCTGATTTTTTGTGCAGTCATGCCAGAAAAATGATTGTAAAACTAAAAGACACGTTGAGTTTAGTGCATAAACACCATGAAACAAACGAACATGTCTTACTCTATGAAATAATTTGTGGGGCTTTCAAAATCATGTTTCCTGATTCAAAGATTGCTCAAGGTTTGTAGTCATTTTTATACTTATATAGTAGGCAAGAGATGGTGTATGGTTTCATATCTTATAAATGAACCTGACCCACACCTCTCGTTTTCTTTCTTTATTCCCTTCTATTTGGTCCGGGATTTATAAGGTTTGGGGGATGAAAACCTTATTTTCTAGGGGAAGTGGTGCCCAATTTTTTTTTTTCTTTTGTGAGTGAAATTAAAAACTTTGTAAACAATAGTTAATATGATAGAACTGATGTACATATTGCTAGTAGAATTGAATTATTATATTATTCTAATATCTAGTGCAGCTGAACTTCTGCTTAACTGAATAACATACATTATGCTAATAGGACATAACTGAGTTTAACAAATTTCCCTGTCATTTATTTCAGAAACAAAGGTAATAAATCCTATAAAATTGCTTTAGTATCTTCAAAACATGATTCAGATACTGTCAGAATGCAGGAAATGGCATCTAATTTAAAAAAAAATATTTCAGACCCCCTAGAAAGTTCGCGTCACTTTGCGATGCTCAACGGTAATACTACTGACAGAGGTCCAAAACTACTGATAAAACTGGCCAATACTACTGATAGCCTTCATTTTGGGTAAACACCTCTCGATTCCCGCCGGTAAAAAAAAAACTATGCAGACATCATAAGATTTTCACAGATGATTGTAAACGTCTAGGTTGGGACTCCACTATACCAAAATAAATAGATCTGCTACCAGGTGGCTTTGCAAAAGCGCAATCGTGTGAAACGTAAATACCGCGGTATCATAGAACCCGCGGTACCATAGGAAGGGAGTATACCAGGAATATCAGATCATGACATCATAATAAGGGATCTGGAAACTAAAGTTCAACATCAGAAAACAACACCAAGAAAACACTACATCTACAACAAAGCCAATTGGAAATGCATCGAAAACGACCTAAGCAACCTCCAAAATATAGTCAATTACAAAGACCAACAAGGAGCAGATGTACAGGAACTATGGGACACCTTCAAGAAAAATCTATTTGAATCAATGGATAAAAAACATACCAAACAAAGAGATAAAATCCAGGAACACCATCCCTTGGATTAAGAAAAGGGAACGAAAAATGCTCAAGAAAAAACAGAGGCTATATAAGCAAGCACGCAAAACGAACAAGTGGAGAAACTATAGAAGCTTTCAAAAAAATGTAAAAGACAACTAAGGAAATCAGAATGGGAATACGTAAACAACAACATCATAGAAGGACTAAATAATAACAACACTAAACCTTTCTGGAAATACGTAAAATCAAAACGACAAGACTCAGGCGGTATAGCTCCACTCAAAAAAGGAACAAACTTAATATGCCACAGCAAGGAGAAGGCTGAACTACTACTCAACCAGTTCAAATCAGTATTCACCAAAGAAACAAACTCGGAGATGCCACTAGTTAGAAAACAAGCAAAAGTGGATATAACACCAATAATAATTGACCAGAAAGGACTCGAAAAACTACTCTCCAGAATAAATCCATTCAAATCGTCAGGACCTGACAACATACCAAACCGTATATTAAAGGAGTGCGCAACACACCTAGCACCTATACTAAAAACCATCCTTCAACGCTCCTTGGACACGGGCCAACTACCAACAGACTGGAGAGATGCCAACATATCAAGCATATTTAAAAAGGGCGACAAACATCTGCCTGAAAACTACCGTCCTGTCTTCTTAACATCAGTTACCTGCAAAATATTGGAACACATCATATGCAGGCACATCATGAAACACCTTGAGAGAAACAAAATACTGACAAACCTAAACCACGGCTTCAGATCAGGATACTCCTGCGAAACTCAACTTATAACAACGATAAATGACTTTCTTAAAGAGCATGACAAAGGACATCAAGTAGACGTAGCCATCTTAGACTTCTCGAAAGCGTTTGACACTGTGCCACACAACAAACTACTCCACAAACTAAACAACTATGGTATCAAAGGAAATATACACAAATGGCTAACCAACTTTCTGACCACCAGAACTATGAGAACTATAGTAGAAGGCGAACACTCCAAAGAAACATCAGTCAACTCAGGCGTCCCTCAAGGTACAGTCTTGGGACCATTCATGTTCCTGTGCCATATAAACGATCTACCAGACAGCGTAAAATCATCTGTCTGTTTATTTGCCGATGACTGATTATTATACAGAACAATCAAAACCGAAGAAGACCATAGAATACTACAAGCAGATCTAAAAGAACTAGAAAGATGGGCAAACAAATGGGGCATGAGATTTAATGCCAAAAAATGTTATATACTGTCTATAAACAACAAATCCTCTAGACTTTACACTCTAGAAGACCATATTCTACAAGAAGTGCAGGACAATCCTTACTTAAGTCTCCAGATATCAAATGACTTAAAATGGAACATACATATAAACAACATATGTAAGAAAGCAAATGCAACCCTAGGCTTTCTCCGAAGAAACCTCAGAAATGTTCCAGAATCATGCCGTAAGACCGCTTATGTATCACTGGTAAGATCTATGATGGAATATGGAGCCACCATCTGGAATCCATATTTAAAGGAAGACATTGATAAACTGGAGAGAATACAAAATAGGGGGGTCAGATTCGTCAAGAGGGACTACAAGAGCAGAGAACCAGGATCAATTTCCAAAATGAAGAAAGAACTAGACTTGGAAACACTAGAAGAGCGACGACACAGCCTTCGATTGATCCTAATGTACAAGGTGGTTGAGCCACCAACATCTCAATTTGTGAACTTTACCAGACCAAAGAGGAATATCAAAACTAGAACTTATAGTGACCATATCACCAGTAACATCCTAGAAAAGCGTGTGTGCCACAACACGAAGGGACTATCAATTCCAGACAGTAGAACACCTCAGTACCAAAACTCCTTCTTTGTGGGTACTATCATTCACTGGAACCACCTACCAGATAGCGTAGTGCATGCCAGTTCCGTAGAGGCATTTTAAGACCGCCCTAGGGAACCACCGACTATAAGACCGTTGGCGCTCTCTCTACCGTTGTATAAAAGCCAGAATTGGATACTACAACGTAACATATACAGATACAGAAGTATGTGTTTTATGCATTTTTTTTTTGTAATGACATTTAAATGATTATGAGTGATACTGATAGTGAATAATAAGTGATAGTCTCAGGATTAGGAAGTTGTAACAGGATCCAGTTTGCATCAATTGTACTTGGCGACAACAACCCTAAAGTAGGGTTAGGGTTGTAGCCCTGCTACCTGGGATTGGGATAGATACGATAACGAAACCCTCATTCCACTTGTGCTCTATTTAGGGTTACGAATTGGTCCCATTCAACGTATGGGAGCAGCGCCCGGAGTGAATCACACTGGGCGGTTTTTTGTCATAATTACGTTGTAAGTGGTTGGAAAAATTAACGAGGTGAAAGATAAATATATTTAGGTAAACCTTGAGGTGTTAAGTAAACGCTGCATCAATCAATGGTAGACTTATGTCCATCTGAAAATTTGAATGCATGAAATCTTCTTTCTGTCCGACATTTTGTTTACAAATTGCTATTTCACGTGCACTTGCCTCGTTTTGGAGATATCCTTATTTGGATCGATTGCTGTAAAATCGTAGTAAATTCGTAGTAACAGTTTTCCATATTTGGCATTGAGATCCATATATGGATAGGCTCCGCCCATCGCGAGAGTCTACGTAAGGTGTCATGGCAGACAAGAAACAATTTTCGAATACGAAATAGATCGGTATTGTAACACTTATTTCGTATCACCATTACTTAAAAATTATAGGGAATAATAAGTTATGACCAGATATGCAAAAAGAAAGTTGAAATATTCACGGAACGAAAATTTTAATTTGCTCCCATACGTTGAATGGGACCGATTCGTAACCCTAAATGGAGCACAAGCGGAATGAGGGTTACGTTATCGTATCTAGGATCGGGAATACTTCGACAAATACGTTGGCCTCCAGCCAGCGCTATAACCTTCTGAGCCAAAGAAGTACTTCCCTGGCTCAGCCGATTAAGGCTGGCTTTATATCTTTACCACTTCCTGTCCCACAACACCCTCCCCCTTTTTCTTCTAGGAGGGCATTTCATCTCGTGGGTCCGCTACAGGAGGTCGAATTCTCATCTAAACTCTTCCCCTGCCTGTAGTGGTCACCCGCAGTACCATTGTAGTAGCCCTGCTACCTGGGATCGGGAATACTTCGACAAATACGTCGGCTTCCAACCAACTCTCTAACCTTCTGAGCCAAAGAAGTACTTCTTTGGCTCAGCCGATTATGGCTGGCTTTAAATCTTCACCACTTCCGGTCCCACAACAGGGTTGTTGTCGCCAAGTACAATTGATCCTCCAGTTTTCCAAAATATTGTGCATGTACTTATTTTTTACATGCTTACTCTTTTGCATTTAAAATCAAATAATATGTTCCATGGCAAGTTAAATGGTCCATGTTTTATATTCTAGCATTATGTAAGAAAGGATCTAAATATAATCACTTAAAAGTGAGAGAATACTTTATTGGTTTTGCACTACATGTACACACCTGGAAGAAGAATCCAGAGAATTATAGAAAAATTTCTTTCACAAGAAAGCCCTTTCTATCATTCTACATTATATTTATCTTATACTTATCTGACTTTTTATGTTTATTTTTATTTTTTTATGCTGCTTTCGGAAAGTTGTTTGCCACCTGGGTCCGATGATACGAATGATTAACCGGTCCACACCTTAAAATTACCTTAGTGGACTTAACTTCCTTTGCTTTCTGGTTCCCCATATATGAATCTGTCAACAGCGCTTCCAATAAAAACCAGTCGATATAATTCTCGGTGTTTTTCATGTCAATAATACAGTCTCAGAATGGATCCGAATTATTTGAAATAACATGGCTGCATCTTGGCCCATGCAACTTACGAAGGGCTCAAGGCCAGGAGTTAAAAGGTGTCAACAGTCTACAGAAGAAGACACTATTCCGAAGAAGAAAGATCGTTCCCAATATGAAAAAAACTTGTGCCCAGTTTTGATACACTCTTATTACACCAATGCATTTTGTTTTGAAATTTTGTTGTAGAAATGGCTTCTAAATAGAGTTCTTTTCAGTTTTGGTTCCACAATCATTATTTTATGGTTGGCTATCTTTCTCAATAGTCAGTCAATTGTTTCATGTGTTACTGATGATGTTAAAGTCTGTTGGACAAAATTAATAACTCTGGCATCCAGGAGTTATTTAATGATCATGACTATAGGTAATCTTGTATTCAGTTCTGTATGAAAAACAAAATTTGACAGGTTATAACTTATATACAATATTACAAAAAAATGGTTGGACAGACACAAAGGCCATGGGTCAGACAGTACCCCACTTCCTGTCTGACCCAATGTCAGACAGAAAAAAACGTTTTTGCCAACTCTGATTTTATATAAATGAGGTTCCAGTTGGGTTGCATTCCACCATATGCCTCTTTGCTGATGACACTCTTAGTCTTGTACAATGTATATCTTAATTAAATTCACCAGTGACTGTATGACCCTTCAACAAGATCTTGATAACTAGGTAATTTGGAACAAACATGGAAAATGACATTCCATCCATACAAGTGTAATCTTAAGAATCAGCTGAAATAAACACCCTATTCATTACACTTTACACCTTATATGGCCATATATTAGAACTTGTAGAAAATTTAATCGGTAGGTGTAACTATAAATCTCTAGTTCAACCATCACTAGAATATATGCCTGTTCAGTTTGGAATCCTTATACATGTATATTATAACTGAGGACTTAAACAAAATAGAAAAGACACAAAGAAGGGCTGCTAGGTACGTCACTAACAGACATATAGTCCTAAGCAACTTAAAATGAAGTCTAACAGACAGAAGAACAGACTCACACCTTGTCATGCCGTACAAAATTTCATTAAAGTTGTAAATATGTGACTTAAATCTACATGTATATTTGATAGTTCATAAAATCATGTCGTCTGTCTAGTTTTCAATTGACAGATCCTTCTGATTTTTTCAGACAATAATCTTTGGTACTAAATAAAGCTGGGTATTGTAACCCTACACGTTTTCAAACGAGGCCCTAAGGTGCAAAAATGGATGTTTCTGTTATTTGTGCATGGAGAGCTTACTACCTATGCAATCAGTGCCCATTGTCACTTATGTTGTAAGTTCGAATCCCACTCTTGTCAGGTGTACTTGATACAACATTATGTGATAAAGTTTGTCAGTGACTTGCAGTAGATCAGAATTTTCTCCAGGTGCCCTGGTTTCCTCGACCAATAAAACTGACCCCCACAATATAGCTGAAATATTGTTGAAAATTACATAAAATAACATTATCGGATAATATCCTAACCCCTAGTTCATAAACAGTACTTCGGCTTGTCATTAGGAAACTGGAAGTAGAAGGATGACAATTTGAATGAATGAATACATCCTTGATTTTCTCTATGGAGATTTAACATTGCATGATCACCATGTTTGTTTCTAATGGGTTGTAAACATCGTGAATACATATTTCGAAGTGAAAATTTAATTGAAAAAAAATATGATTTAAGTCTTATATTATGCTACATTAAGGTTTATTTTTTTTAACAAATTCAACATCAGTTTAACATAAATTAAAAGTTACCATTATCAATTATTTACGTTTATTTAATTTATTTGTAAAAATAAAAGAAATAAAGATGTGTAGAAATCGAGAGGAGGAAATTTCGTTAGAAAATAACATAATCCAACGTCTAATTTGAGAATCATTGACTGTGTACACTACAAATTGAGAGTTGTATTGGTAATTAGTCTTAAAGATCAATATATTACATCAATAACAATACAAGATATGAATAAGTATACAGTTATATGGTAACAAAAAGATATATAAAGATTGACAAAAAACTACAATGACAATGTAGAATACACAGAAAACTGAAGATTGAGCAACACAAACCCCACTAAAAACCGGAAGTGAAATCAGATACATAGTATTCTGAAGTTCCTGCTCCACTGATACCACATCATGGGTGTAGGAGCTGATAAATTACCCTCCTCACTTTAAACTTTTATTTTATTTTGAAAAATGGATTCCAAAAATCCCTTATTGTACTTTGTCCATTAAAACTGGGTTTAAGTAAAAAAAAAAGGTATTTTCTAACATTTCTAAATCTTATGTCCATATCTATATTATATCACTAGTTATGATAGTACTACATGTGTTAGACAGGGGTTATTATAAATGAATCCTGGCATTAATTACACAAAATGAAAAAAAGGTGAACTATTTTTTACTTGTTTGGTTTTTAGATTTATTTTTGTTCCACGTTTTGATGAGATCTAAATTTAGTATATATACAAATGTACATGTATCACATGATTAAAATATGGATGCTGACAAGTACTGTTTGGCCACTTTATTTTGAACAAAATATTCCATTATGAATACTGATTTTAACAGATTAATTTATTAATTGTTTTGTGAGCATTTTGAAATTCTATTTTATTTTTATTCGATGATGACATATTCATGTATCATATATGTAATGTAAATGTATGTACAATAACATGTTTATACGTAGGTCTTAAGTGTATTAAATTAACTGGATTAAAAAAAATTATAATACCTATTTTCATACAGATTTATTTATATATAATTTAAGGCTTCTAATGCATTGTTTTTTTAAATACCCAAAAGTTTACTTCGTTCCTTTTGAATCAACAGAAAGTTCAATTTCTAAAACTCGTTTCTTTTTTTTACCCTTTCGTTTCTTGTTGAACCCAGACAATTTAACTATGTACAATACATTGACATCGTACATGTTATATAAAGACAATGAACTATCAGTTTGGACTTTGAACCTGACACTTGTTTTTACACTTGTGTACATTTTACAATCTATTTACGTTATATATGATCTCATGTTATATTTTGATTATAACATTATGAACATCTAAACTTAAACAGATGATCTAATAATTACCACTATATAAGTTAATGTTCAATTAAAGGATACAAATTAAATCAACTTATTACTATTAGTAGGTATGGTGTTTTATGTTTTACATAATTAATTGTTCAACATCATTAATTATTTTCATACTGACATTCGGTGTATTGTTGCTGGTAATTATATTAGTACTGTAACAGTCAGCACCCAAAATCACTAGCCCTATGCCTCTGCATAGTAAAAATTGCATAAAAATTGCTTATTCAAATAGAAAATAAAATCTTCTTAAAAATGTGGTTGAGGCTAGTTTGTCAAAATTAATTATTTTCATCTTATATTGTTAGTGGTACATGTAATTATATTACCTACTGTTTTTGTGGTTATATGTAATTTTAAGTAAATATGTATAAATAAATTACTGGGTCAAGTAATTTCATGTACATTGTACATTTATATTTGTCTTAATGTGTTGTATATGTTAATGATCCTAAAATTGTTGACATGAGGAAAATTTTCCCACATTTTTGTCAAATACGAATTTGATATAAAACAAAAATAATTTTCAATGTTTATAGTACATGAATTGTACTTTTTAGTATTTACTGATTGAAAGTGTCTGGTGTATGTCTGATAAATTGTCAATACATGTACATTTTGTATGTTGGAAAAAAATTCTTTTTTAACTTAAATTGCAAGTCGTGTCTTTCTAGAAATACTCCTCTAGGTGGCTCGGGCCTGGTTCTAAAGTAATTTTACTTTTTGATGAAAAGTTTCCTGATATAGCCTCTTATTATGTAAAACCTTTTTTAGCTCACCTGACCCAAAGCGGCAAAGGGTCATGTGAGCTTTTGTCATCACTTTGTGTCCGTCGTCGTCGTCTGTAAACTTTTCATACTTTCTTCTTCTTCTTTGAAACCACTGAACTGATTTGGACCAAATTTGGCAGAAATGTTCATTGGGAGGTCCTCTACTAAATTTGTTATTTTGGTGCAGATCGGAAATCCAACATGGCT
>MJUT01002982.1:385609-427625 GCA_002080005.1 Gigantidas platifrons
CATAATGTGTTCTGATTGGTCGAAATTTTAAAAATCTTCTTGTTAGAAACCACTAAGCCAATTGAATTGTGACTTTACAGGAATGATCATTGGGTGATCCTGTACTAAACTTGTGAATCGTTTGCTGATCGGAAATTCAAGATGGCCACCATGACTCGACTTAGTTTTAACATTGGACCTATGGAAAAAATGTTTAAAAGTCTTCTCCTCTGAAACCAGCAAGTCAATTTAAAGCAAACATGGCATGAATGGTCCTTAGGCGGTCAACTTTCAAAATTATGTCCTGTGAGCCCGACTTCCATCCAAGATTGCCGCAGTCAGCGGACATAGTTTTAACATAGGACCCTATGGGAAAATTGTTTAAAAGTCTTCCCTCTGAAACCAGTCAGCCGATTTAAAGCAAATATAGCATGGATGGTCCTTGGGTAGTATACTTTTAAAATTGTGTCTGGTGACTACTACCTCCATCCAAGATGGCTGCCATGAGCAGACATAGTTTTAACATAGAAACCTATGGGATTTGAATAGTAACTTAGATGTATTCGGCATGCAGACATTCTTAAGAGGACTTAGTTATGTCAGGTGAGCGATACAGGCTCATGTGAGCCTCTAGTTCTTCTTATTTTCAAGAACTGCAGCATGGAATGTCACTAAAGTACTTTGTAGTTATTAATGTTGCTTGAGGGGTCCTGAACAATTATTTTAAAACTTTTTGGATCAAATCCCAATTGGGGATGCAGTCATGGTCCCTATAGATACATGTACATGTAATTTGCAAAGACACATTCAACTAATTAAGTAAAATAAAAAAAAAAAACACCAACAAAGTCACAATTACCTGTAGCCAAAATTATATGAAAATTATCCTTTTTAAGTTGTTTAAATAAAAACCAGCCTGGCCAAGATTGTACAAAAGAAAGCAAATTCAACTATAGGTCTTTCATTAAATACTTGAACAGATGTTATCCTGCACAACATATTCAAAATAGCCAAAATTAAACAACAAGTGAATGATTTTTTTTTATATTCAATTGTAAACTGATATTCTTGCTAATATATGCAATATTATAATTATTGATTTTAATATTACAAATAACAATTATTGATTTTTCATGTACATGTATATTTCAGAATTGGAAAAACATATATATAAAGTAAAACATTATGGCTTCCATAGCTATCATAGACACAGCAGTGGAAGAACCATCTCCTATTGTTACTCAGCCTGTGTCAACACCTGATATTGACTTAGCCTACGAATCTGACATTTCTGAAGATCTTAGTTTTCATTCCTCACATATCAAAGAGCCTGCACAAAGATCAGAGAAAGGAAAGCTTATTAAACGAAAGAAGGTAGGAGTATTGATGAAATAAATAAAAAATAGTTGTTTATTATATATACGATGTAGAATGAAACAGGAAGTAAGATTACAAAAAAAAACAGCTGACATTTTATTTCAAATTAAAGTAATGTTGTGTTGAAATTTAGTATGAGCCAGTTTTATGTACCTTTTACATTTTCTTTTTTATCAGATCTTTTAGATGAAATGCACAAAAAATGTGTGTCTTGTAAAAGTAAAATATACATGTATATTTTTTAAATCTGAGGAAAATTTCATTGCTGTTGAAGTCCTTTACATAAAGTTAACTGCTTTCTTGTTTATATCACAAAGTTGATTACTGGTATTGATTGATGGATTGATTGATTTTTGCTCAATGTCCAGCTAACAGTATTTCAGCTATATTCAGGACAAGAATAAGTCGTGAATTAATTATTGATACAAAGAAAATGTTCATAATGTATGTAAAAAACAAAATACACCAAGAAGAAATAAGCTACTCTGTGTAACATATCCTAATCTCAGATACTGGCATTTGTTAAATTGTTGTGTAAGAAATGACAAATAAATACATGTATACAATGTACATACTAGTAAGCTGTTGGGGGGGGTGTGTTTATGGTGTTTAACACCACTTTCAACAATATTTCAGTTATATCGTGGTGTGGTCAATTTTCTTGGTGGAGGAAACCTGAGAAAAACACTGACCCGTTGCAAGTCACTGACACACTTTATCACATAATGTTTTATCGAGTACACCTTGTCATGAACAGGGTTCGAACTCACAATTTTAGTGGTGATAGGCACTGATTGCACAGGTAGTTGTAAATCCAAGTACCATACGATCAAGACCACGATGACCCCTTACTACAAGCAGATACTAGTATTGTATTGTCTGTCAATATCTTAAAATATTTTGTCTAGTATGTAAAATATAGATAATATTAAGTCTTTTTCATTTTATAGAAAACAGTATCAATAGGATCTGACAGTGATGATGATGAAAACGAGATAGAAAAGAAAACTTCTCGTTTAGACTTTTTGTCAGGGCCATGTAGGGCTGCTGAGCAGGCAGAAGAGTTTGTGAAACGAGTGTGGGAGGCAGGATGGAGGGTAGTCCATCACCATCATCTCCCTGACTGGCTACAAGATAATAACTTTTTACACAAGGGACATAGAATGCCAACAAATTCATTTAGAGAATGTTTTAAATCTATATTTAGAATACATACAGAGACTGGCAACATATGGACACATTTGTTAGGTAAGATTTTGATGAATTTCCAGTCTAAGCTGTTTAATTTTATCCTAGATAATTATTATCTACTTTTCTTGCTTATATGAATGATTATTAAGACGGGTACATATACAATTACAAATATCCATTTGTATTCCTTATTTTATGTGCTATAAGGGGTTATCAGACACACATAGTAATCTCTTGGTATATTGAAAGGGTCTACATGCAGTGCATCGGGATTCTGGAGTCAACTGGTATATACATGTAGGCTGCACCAATTACACTATGCATCCTTTGGCCTTTGGAAAGGGTTTACAAATGTAAATATGTGTTTTGTGTTTGGAGAAGCCCAGATTGTTGTTTCTAATACTAATAGAACCCCCTCAGTAAGCCTTCAGCATGTTCAAGATTACTTTAAGGTATTTTGTTGAATGATTTGACCTTAAAAGAACTAAGACTAAATATGTTGATAATTCTCCAAGATTACAGCTGTCTGAGATTTAAAAAAAAAAAGTCCAGTACTGATTTACAGGGGTATAGCTTTCACTGGCAGGGTAGATAACTCTGTTAAACCATGATATCTTTGTGTAATGCCTTTTTCAGATTTTTCACTACTAATGAACAAATATGTCAGTTCAGCAGTCCCCTCTTATAAGGCCATTCCCTTCTGCAATGAAAAAGTAATTGTAAAACAGGAGTAGCCTAACTTAAGAGGGACAGTTTGCTATTATTTTACTACATGTATCTCTGGGGATCTGAAATCTGTCATGATAAGAGGGGTGGCCTTTGATGAGTGGGGCCTTATAAGAGGGGACCACTAGCTGATGGATAAAAATTTTGTTATAATTTACAGGTATGATTGCATTCATGGGTGTAACTTGCTACTTTATGAGTCGTCCATCGATAGAGATTCAGTGGCAAGAAAAAGCAGTGTTTTCTGCTTTCTTTATGGGTGCAATTTTATGTTTGGGATTTTCATGGTTATTCCACACCGTCTTCAATCATTCACAGAGGATTGGCAAACTTTTCAATAAGTAAGTAGAAATATAGAGATTCTTCTTTCATTTTAGTTTAATATGATTAAATCTATCGAATCTGATAAATTTGATAATATTAATAATGAATTTGAAATACTGTTAGTTTATGATAGGAATTTGTCTCCTTACCCGGTACTGTTTTATTTTAGCTGTCTATTTTGAATACATTGTATTTGTAAAAAAAAAAGAATAGATTGTAAATGTGATTCTAAAAAAGTTATACGTTTATAAAATAACATGTTGATGACCATAAAATTTATTGGAGGGGTGGGGAATGAATAGTGCAAATGTGGGTCATTTAGCAGATCTGAATAAAATAATTTTTGATTTTATTTAGTGGAAATCCACAACAATATGTTTTGTATTTTGTATTTTTCAGATTAGATTATTGTGGCATTGCTATTCTAACTATGGGATCCTTTGTTCCATGGTTATACTACAGTTTTTACTGTCGTATTGGTCCAAAGATAGGATACTTAGTACTGATCTTTGTACTAGGAACATCCTGTATAGTAGTATCGTTATGGGACAAGTTCAGTGAACCAGAATTTAGAGGACTCCGGGCAGGTAAGCTATTTTTTTCATATTTCTTTTTCATTTCATTTTGTCATGCAGATCCAGCAGATATTTATTGAAGGAAATTCAGATGGACCTATTGATTAAATAGAGGGGGTACTAAGGGTTAGGGTTATGATGCTTAACACCACTTTCAAGAATATTTCATTTATATTGTGGCAATCAGAAATACCCGTAGAAAGTCACTGACAAACTTTATCACATAATGTTGTATTTAGTGCACATCCCCATGAGTGGGATTCCAACTTACAACTTTAGTGGTGATAGGCACTAATTGCACAGGTACCAACTACTATATGATCATGACCGTGACGGCCACCTGAACAAATAGATGCCACTTGTATCAGTTAAGATAATATACACGATATTTTAATTTCTGTTGTATTTATAACAAAATTACATTGTCAGACCAAGAGTAATAGCTTATTATTGATAAATTGTGTTTAATTCTATATAAAAAAGAGCCTGAATCAATTGAGAAAAAAAAAACACTGTAAACAGAGCAAATTTGGTGTCCAAATGACGATATACTTTGCAAAGTTCACCTGTTTATCAGAACGCCCATCTATCCAAATTTAGAAAGTGTTTTGTAGTCTGGTTGTAGTTAAATTTTAAACTTCAGATATGGTACATTATTTGTTTTACTGTCCAGTAACTTTTGTATATATGTATGACATGTTTAACAGGTCATTTTATGTTATTTTACAGGTATGTTTATAGCCCTTGGATTGAGTGGAGTAATTCCAGCCTTGCACTTTGTGATAACCGACGGGTTTTATCATGCTGTTAACTATGCCTCTTTAGGATGGCTTTCACTCATGGCTGTCTTGTATATAGTTGGTGCACTTATTTATGCATTCAGAGTTCCAGAGAGAATATTTCCAGGAAAATTTGACATTTGGGTAGGTATTTTCATTATTGAAATTTGTGAAAGGAAACTATTGAGGGGAGGGTCAGGGGTCATGTTTATGGTTTTTAACACCACTTTCAACAATGTTTCAGTTATATCATGGTAGTCAGTTTTACTGATGGAGGAAGGAAACCGGAGAAAACCACCTACCTGACGTAAGTCACTGATCAACTTTATCACTTAATGTTGTATCGAGTACAAGTACACCTTTCCATGAAAGGTGTTCGATCTCCCAACGTTAGTGGTGATAGGCATTGATTGCAATCATTGTATAGATAGTTGTAAATCAAACTACCATACGATCACGACCACGAGGGCCCCAAAATTGTATTGATCTAGTGATCTAATTAGAACATTGGGAATTGCATTATATTTATATATGTATAGCAGCTGTAGTTCTGGTAAACTGTTGACCTTTATTTACAACCCTGCAGTTCATATATATCTTTGTACTGTGTTGTGTTTTATTATAGAGATTATTTTTTTTAAGTGCTTAAATTGAAATAGTTATTGTCTTATTCTCACAATACAAGAGAAATGCATCAGTTGTGTAATGGCTATTGTGTTCACCTAAAGTGCGGTAGATTGTGGATTCAAGTCCTGATCTGGTCAAACCAAAGATTATAAAATTGGCATTTGTTGCTTCTCTGCCAAGCATGCAGCATTACAGTAAAAGGGCAAAGAGTGGTTGGCTCAAAACCAGGATATTAAGTCCGAGTGGAGCGATATGTCTACTCACGGACTGTTGCTTCAGTGAACTAGGACTATAAAAATCAAACTAAGCGTGTTGGTCTAGTAATAAGCGGACATCATTATCTTCTCATGTAATCTAACTTGTTCTTGACATGATATAGATGAAATATTGCTAATTTGGCGTTAAACAACAATCACTCATGCAATATCTGTTGTCTGATTTTCACAATACAAAGGCTCTCAATTCACACATATATTGTATACCGGTAAGTGTAATGCAAATTAAAAGAGTTAGTATGTTTTTTATTGTGAGCCCAAAAATGTATACTTTTATGTTTAGATGTAATTAATTTAAAAAGAAAATATGTATTAAATATTTTGTTTAAAATTCTAGTTTCAGAGTCATCAGATATTTCATGTGTTTGTGCTAGCTGCAGCATTTGTCCACTACCATGGTATAACACAAATAGCCAGTTATCGCTTGACACTAGGAGACTGTCTAGTAACTGAAGTCAATTAGAAATTAGATCCATTTTCAACTTAGATAAGCAGCTGAATTTAGGATTCATAGATCTTAATGTATGGAGAAAGTGTCCCCCCCTCCTCTGTGTGATGATTGAAAGACTTCCCTCCATAGACAAGTTGTTCAGTACTGTTGTTTTTGTTGTTATTCTACCAAATGTTGATTTAACATTGAGTGCACATATCATTATATATTACATTGTAGTGATACATACTTATAAACAGAAGGAATCATTGGGTGAATGTTCTACTGCCTCTATCTGTCATTGTGACAAAAACAATCTTAAAATAGAGTTTTATTTTATTGCAATTTTGGCAATATTTCAGTACATAACCCATCAGTTTATAAAACTGTGTGATCATCTGATTTTTGTTCTTGTTGAAATTATGAATATTTATATTTAAAGTGAGTGATACAATCTTCTTCTTGTTAGCTCACTGCAAAGTTAACTGTTTTTACTCAGTTAATTCTATTTTTATGAATAAAGAAAAGAATCATTGGTATTGAATTAAAATTTGACACTTGGAGGCGAGTCACAAGAAGAAAAATAATACACTTATATTATGGAACTTGACTCGCTGTGTGGCAGAAATTGTTGTACATATTGAATTCCTTTGTAAACAACTACATATGAAGTAGAAATGACAAATTCTACAAGAATATGGTGCTGTACTTGACAAATTCAGGATTCGATGTGAAAAATGTCAACACTGTAATTTTGTGCTGAAACTATTTTTCTTTTCTTAAAAGAACATGATGTTTCTGTTTGTAGGGTTACTTTCATTTACTATTTAGTGTGTACTATTATATATGTTTAAAGTTCTGAAGAAAATCCAAAAATGTTAATGTGCTTTATAATATGTTTTTTATTGTGTTAAATCTTCAATGTCAGAAACTGTATACAGTTTTACCAGTAATACAGAATACACAAAAGTCTTTAAGACTCTGAAATGATTTAGATTTTCCCCGGTTTTGTTTTCCTGTTTGTATATTTTTAGTTGTATATGCAGATTCGTGTGTATATTATAGTTAGTTTAAAATTGTTTTGTAAATTGTAAATACATTTTCAAAACTAGATTTTTTTTAAAATATTTTATCAGTTTATGTACAGTACATCAGAAGTGATCTGAAATTCATTGTTTTTAAATCAACTTATTGTGGAAGAAATTTAATGTTGAGATTTTTTGGAAAATTGATTTGTTTACTGGTAGTCAGGTACATAAGTTAATGAATGTCAGGATATTTTCTGATACTTAAATTAAAATTTTGTATTCTTGATTTGAATACCCCTAAATAATCCACAAATAATAATAATTGGCTTTTCTGATTTTCAGTTAAAAAAAATGTTTTTTTGATAATTTATGAGTAATTGATTTTATATGACTGAAAATAAAAAGATACACAGTAATGGTCAAGAATAAAACTAACCACAACACGAACCACTCCTGTCAAACATCACACTTAGATACACAGAAATGACAATGAAAAATGGGATAGCCACAGAATAAGGTTAAGGTGGACTATTTAATGTGGTGGCAAATCCTTTTCCATTTTCTTTTGTTTCTATACATATAGGCTAATATGTAATATTCTGTTTTGTTCTTTAAATAAAATACTTCCAATCGATATCCAGTAACACTCTATTGGCATTGTATGTCTGATATCATCTTTATATTGTTGAATTTCTTTTTTTAAAGGCAAGCACAATATTGTGATCTGTTTTTGACATGTAGCACAGCAGTGGTTGACAGTGTTTGTGGGAAAATCACTGTTTTGTTAAATCCTTGGACCAAGGATAATTGTTGCCATCCACTTTCAACATGTTGGACAAGATACTGTGTCAACAATTACATACAGCAGACACCTTTTCATCTATCATACTGATACATTGTAAAAAGCTAAATATGATTTATTTTGTAATCAAAAGTTTTGTTTATTGTGAAGAGAAACAGCCTTATTGTTCTTTCAAGCCACATTTTGTCGTATTGTTTTCAGTAGCATTTTATCTGTAAAAATTGATTGATACAATGTTTACCCCTTTATAAAACTATTGAACATTTCTATCATTAATTATTTCAATTCTAATATGACAAGTCTGTCTCGTTATATTATTTTTTTGATTGAATCAGAAGATGACCAAATATTTAATCATTTTTCAACATATTTGATATTCAGTAATACTTATACCACAGTTTTCATATTTAAACTGTTACATAATCGAATGTGAAGCGTGAGAATGTTTAACCATTTAACTCGGAAAACCATGGTATAAATGATTTGTAACATGCAATCAATATCACATCAAGATTGTTGATTAATGCACGGCTCTCCAAGAGTAATCAAACTACAGTCCAGATTTATAGTCTGTAATATCTCGTATCTGTGTGTATTATTTCATAGTCCTTGGCTGTAGCTTTTATTCTGGTATTTAAGCCATAAAAAGATCAAAGTAAAAGAATGCATTCATGTTACAACAATATATGTGTTACATTGTTATTTATGTTGCAACCATTTTTTTAATCTTATGAAATTCAAATTTTAACAACAAAAAATGTAAAATGCATAAACAATTTCTCCCTGTAACTTGTAAAACCCATCGCTTCGAACACAAATGTATATACATTCAATTCCCATCGTGTCTGTTAAAAGGATCGTCACTTTACTTTGAATAAATTGAGTAATTTAGTTTCAATTAGGGTTAGTTAAATTGAGCTTAAAACTACTATGAACAAACCTCTCTTTGAGAAAGAACACAACTTATCTTAGTTAGATATAATAATGTTTGGTTGAATGTAAGTTTGAACAAGTTATAGAAAGGATTCATAGATTTTTCATTTAAACTTTACAAATTACTCCATTTTCATTTTATTGTTGTAGGGATAAATTATTTATTATTAGTTAATTAATTGAATTCTTAGTTCAATTTTTTTCAGAAAACTTTATTAATTTATTGAATATTTGATTCATTTGTTTAAGAAAACATAATTAATCGAATACTTGGTTTATTTTTGTTTTAGAAACATATAAGATACAATATCTTTTATACATTTAAATGATGCACAAAAAATGCAAAAAAATAATTTTGTATTATTAAACAATAATTTAATATTCACCCCCTCAGAGTAAAATGCTGTATAGTATCTCAGAGGAGGTTAATTCTAGTGATTGTACAGAAGGTTATCGTATTTCTATATATCTACCTCTAAAAGAAGGCAGATGATGTAGATATTTGTTTATTCCTAGAGGTGATGCAGTTCTTCTTGTTAGATATTGCATCATATAGATTTTGTTATTAAAAGACCCACCCATAGAAATGTTTTACAAATGTCTTGTATAAGTGGAACCAAATAAAATAGCCATAATGTAACCATTTTAGAAACTGTTGCATTGTGAGTACTTACTGTATTTCATTAATGAAGTCGTTGATGAAAACTGGTAACAAGTGGACAAAAATGTAAGATAAAGTAAAGTGAAGAAAACTTACTAGTAATTCTGTAGATTCTAAAATGACATATTCTTGTTGGCATGACAAGAAATTTATTGAATACAATTATATTGGATAATAATGCAAACTTATCATCACTTTTAAAACAAGTTGTGTGCATATTCCATGTGCTATACAATTTTATTAAGTAAATGATCACATCAATCTCAGGTACAATAGAATGTAATGTTAGATCAAGTTTCTATCATGTGATTTCTATAGTAGTTGTCATGTGATTTAGAGAGTAATGGTCATGTGAAGAAGATACCTGTGCAACCATAGCTCTTATAAGAGCTATGGTTCCACAGTTAGTGATGAAGGGAGTTGCCAAAAATGTTTGTCTGTTTTGCACTAGAATGTACTCATGTTGTTATTGTTACATAGTTCAGATATATACAGTAATGTTGATATATCGGTGGTATTTTATAATTAAAATTTCTGAAAAATTCTAATTTTTGTATTTTTTTTCATTAATTCCAACCTTAGTAAAGGGCTATGCAGAACGAAAGATGATACGACCACAGTATATCGACATGTGAAATTTTCATATTAAAAAACCCATATAAATCAGATGAATAGTAAGCCTTCTCTGTGTACAAATAACAAAAACATAAATTTTTGCACATTAAGGCCTCTTGTTTGGACAATACCCAAAATCAATATCAACCTTTATTCAGTACCAAGGATCATTATGTTAAAAATTCTGAAGGATCCATTAACCATTCTGTCAACAGACAAATGACAACAACGACAGCACAATACGCCTGCATAATTTTTGCGGTCGTATGAAAATTACAACAGCATTGGTGGCGTGATGGTTAGAACGGTTAGCGTGCTTGCTTTGAGTGTGGTCAGTCGTAGGTTTAGCTTCCATTGGGTCAAACCAAAGAATATGAAATTGGTATTTGCTGTACTCTGATACTCGGCTTAGCATGCAGCATTAAGGAGCAAGAGCAAATACTGGTTGGATGAAATCAGGAAAATGTGTGCGAGGAGAGCCGTGGATTATTGTTTAAGTGAGCTAGCACTAACAATAGAATCCAACTAAGCGTATTGGTCCAATAAAAAACAGACATCACCATAACCCCATTGAAATATGTAACCTGTTCTTGCCATTATACAGCTTAAAATTACTCGCATGGTGTTAAACAACAATTACTCACTTTGTGAGCCTCTGGCTCATGTGAGCTAAAAAGGGGATACCAGTTCTTGCCATTATACAGCTTAAAATTACTCACATGGTGTAAACAACAATTACTCACTTTGTGAGCCTCCTGCTCATGTGAGCTAAAAAGGGGATACCTGTTCTTGCCATTATACAGCTTAAAATGGCTCACATGGTGTTAAGCAATAATTACTCACTTACTTTGTGAGCCTCTGGCTCATGTGAGCTAAAAAGGGGATAACTCAATAACCATTTAATCCAAGTTTGGCTAAATTGAGCCAATGGTTTCAAAGAGGAAAATTATACTACAAAATGTAGGATTAGAGTTATGGTGTTTAACGCCACTTTCAATAATATGGCAGTTACAAAATGTATGGTGTTT
This sequence comes from Gigantidas platifrons, assembly GCA_002080005.1. Taxonomy (NCBI): domain Eukaryota; kingdom Metazoa; phylum Mollusca; class Bivalvia; order Mytilida; family Modiolidae; genus Gigantidas; species Gigantidas platifrons. The sequence goes on from MJUT01002982.1 coordinate 396,960, forward strand.
GTTTGTTTTGATGGTGGTTAATGCCACTCAATAATATGGCAGTTACAAAATGTATGGTGTTTGTTTGGTTTGATGGTGTTTAATGCCACTTTCAACCCTATTTCAGATATATCGTTGCGGTCAGTTTTATTGGTGGAGGAAACCACTGACCTGTCACAAGTCACTTACAAACTTCATCACATAATGTTGTACGCAATGCTCTGATCGAGATTTGAACTCACAACATCAGTGGTGATAGGCACCGATTGCATAGGTACAAAAAAATGTATGGTGATTAGATATAAAGGATCTAACACTGGTAAGAGGGCAAGACATAAAAATCTCCGACACCCAAGGGAAATATTTCTGGTCTCCAACGAGGCTCTTCCGAGTTGGAGACCAATAGAAATCTTTCCTGCGGGTGTCTGAGATTTTTCCGTCTTGCCCTCTTACCGGTGTTTGATTCTTTTTCTCACTAATATTTTATTGAAAGTACAGTATTTTCCTTCATGAGCCACCCCATACATGAAATATGACGTGACACATATTTTGACGTTATTGAAGAATGACGTCAAAGGTACGGAAAAGGGCATCTAGAAATACGAAAAAATGAAAATAAGACACAAATATATTTAATACGGTTGGATTCTGTATTTAAAAAAAACAATGGTTAAATCTGTAATATATCTGTTATTCAGCTATCAGACGGGTATATAATGTGACATTCCTGGCTTAGAATGACATTTTGCGAAACGTAGCATTTTACGGGAAAGGTAGCGTGAAATTCTTATCTCGCCCACGGGTTGAGACAAGGATATCTCACACGACTAAAAATAGGAACTGTGCTGTCTCATTAGTGAGAATTCTTTTTTACCTTTTTTTTTAGGCGATACATCTTTTAATTACCAGTAGATTGATATAAATAATAACAAAATCGATATGGAATTCTCTTAAATAAACTCTTTATTATTTCTACATGAAATGAGAAATTAACAAGACTCTGTAACAAGATAAAAAAAAACATTTAAGTAACAAAAAATATATCATTGAATGGACATGAACTGAATGTAAATAAAATCATTCTTATTGCATATATATATTAAACATTGTCATCTTCTATTTACTATGTACATGTATAAAAAAAAGACATTAAAACAGCAGCTGATGCATACTGTTAAGTATTATATATACCATGGATCTTACGAATTAACTTATTTAAACCAACGAATCCAAAGGATGAGTTGGTTTAAATAAGTGCATTCGTAAGATCCATGGTATATATGGTTTGTAACAGAAATCAATATTGGGTGTTTTCGTCGAGGTCCAGGTTAACCATGGAATAACATGTAGATCTTTATATTAAACCATGACGTAAGTTCCTCCCACTTCCATAGAAACTTAACTAGTATTCTCATGTGATGTCAAAATCATGGAATAACATCAAGATCTTTATGTTAAACCATGGTTTGTAAAAGTTCACTATTTTTAAGTTGATTACTGCATAAAAACATCAAAGGAAAAATGCGTATTTATGTTACAACATGTGATTACACTTCAGAAATAAAAGATCCACATTTGAACAAATTAATTCATGATAAATGCTCATTGCAGCACGTACAATTAAACATGACTGTATATACAATTTGTTTGACATTATGAATAGCAATCTTATATTTTAAATGTCATGATGTACATATTTTGGACAAAATTACCAAGTAAGTCATATTTTTAAATCATCAAAATATTCACCCTTTATTTGAGAAATAAAATGATTAATATAAAAAAATGTTATGCAATACTTTTTTACTTCAACAATAAGCAACACTCATTTCGATGTGACATGAATCTAGCTGATTCTATTGTATAAAAAGATCTCCTTTATACAGTAAATATACATGTAGATCACAAATTTGGCAGCATAATTTTATTCACAATGACATATCACTAATAAGCATTTTGATAAAAGATAGATTGAAAAAAGTGGTGTCGCCATAGGCTAACAAATAACCCAAGTTGTGTGTCTGGTAACTGTCTACCAATTGATTTTTGCTTAAACATCATTTAAAAAACAATATAGTACAAATCTCGTCAATATACTACTCTATGGGTTATTTGAGAAAGATATGTGACGTCTGTCCCCCACTGACCCATTGTCATAAAACAACAAAGTTGAAAAAGGGGTCAGACAGGCATGCAGAAAAAAAGCCTGAGATGCGAGATATGATGTCAAGGTGGTGTTAGTGACATCATTGTAATGTCACATTAGAAATCAATGATAACTTTTACGATTGTCACTTAATAATATATATTATACCCCACTGTATATGAATGTTTTCTATTGGATCATTTATAGTCACATGACCTTAGACAATTATTGATGTGTTCAGTGATAACCTTAAAATTTCCTCTGGACTGGTAGACAACCCTAATGTCTACAACCCATATTATGTTTCAAGCGAAGTGTGACAATAGTATTGTCACCATCGACAACCCAAATATTGTTTCAACAGAGGTGTGACGATATTATTGTCACCCTTGTCAGCCTATTTTTTGGTTTCAACAGAAGTGTGACAATAGTATTGTCACCCTCGACAATCTCTGTGTTTCTTTTTATTTTGACCGACAATATATGTATACAAAATGTAGTATATTTATCAAACAGTGTCAGAAAGTCCAAAACAACTCCCAACTTAAATAAAAAACAACAAAATCAAGCATCGTTCCAATCAATTTCATGGCTGTGCTCTTTCACATCTGCGCTATATTACAAACTAAAATTTAACTGTAACTGTTTATTAAATTATTACCATTTGCAACTATTTGTTTTGTACATGCAACAAATGTTATGATTGCAGGATAATGATCTTTTTTTTTTTTTACTTTTTTCGCTTTGTTCAATATAATAAAACAATTATGCCTATTTGAAGGGGTGGACATCAAGAACTGTCAACCTGAGAAGTGTTGTTTTCCCTCAGGCTAAAGCCCTTGGGGGAAAAAAACTCTCCTCAGGGTTGGCAAATATTGATGTCCACCTCCTAAGAAGGCCGTAATTGTATATTATCGTGTGTAAAGATCGATAGGAGAATTTTCAAGTTATCAAGAATATAATTTAAATTTTATCAAGTGTGGCAAAACAACTTGTGGATTAATAATATCTTGTTGAGGACTTGTGGATTAACAATATCTTGTTGAGGACTTGTGGATTAACAATATTTTGTGTCAAGGACTTGTGGATTAACAATATCTTGTTGAGGACTTGTGGATTATCATTATTTTGTTGAGGACTTGTGGATTAACAAAATTTTGTTGAGGACTTGTGGCTTAACAATATCTTGTTGAGGACTTGTGGATTAACAAAATTTTGTTGAGGACTTGCAGTGATTGGGATTAAAAAAAAATCAATGGGACTATGGCCCCCTTCCCTTCCTTGTCATTGGGACATTTTTTATATGAATGGGCCATAATGACAGAACTATGCACCAAAATCCAGTGTGAAAAATAATGTAGAATAAAAACATTTAACAAACTTTAATACATGGGTGGAGGAGATATATAAACTATCTGACAACTCACACCCTTCTGTTTGAATAAATATGATGAAGGACATACGAGCTTGAACTTAACACTTTTTTTTTTAATTCTTGGCTTAAACCTTGATCTGGACAAAAAAATCCATCTGATATGCATGATAAACGCTGTGCAATGCATGAAAATTCCCATTTCACGTTTCCGGGGGAAAGTAAAAAAACCCACGGGAAAGTGACATGGTGATCGGTATCCGATACTTCCCTCCGGGAAAGTGTTATAAGTCCGTTGTTGCTCGATGTTGTACTTTTCGGTTTTCAGATATATCAGTTTTTGAAACTGGTTTACGATTTATTTAAGCCTGAATTCCGTATGTAAAGGTATAAAATTGTATATACACAAGGTACCAGATATCGATGTTGATTTGCAGTTGAACTTTCACAGATCATTTTGAAATAAAAACTAAATTATAAATTAGATACAGTGATTGGGATTAAAAAAATTTCAATGGGACTGTCCGTGCAGTCTTGACAGAACGGTTCGGCTGTATGTACGTCTGACTTCATCAGAAAACGAATGCGTGCATATGACGCGTCTGACTTCATCAGAAAACGAATGCGTGCATATGACGCGGAGTTTTTATGTGGAAATGCGCCATTTCGTCGGGTAATGCGACTATGGCGCGGGGCGCGTGGTAATCCCAATCACTGGACTTGTGGATTAACAATATCTTGTTGAGGACTTGTGGATTAACAATATCTTGTTGAGGACTTGTGGATTAACCAAATTTTGTTGAGGACTTGTGGATTAACAAAATTTTGTTGAGGACTTGTGGCTTAACAATATCTTGTTGAGGACTTGTGGATTAACCAAATTTTGTTGAGGACTTGTGGATTAACCAAATTTTGTTGAGGACTTGTGGATTAACATTATTTTGTTGATAAAGTGAACAATGACTCAATCTACAAGTAACTAAAATTAGAATGACAACAATTAATAGTGATCCCTGTATGTCTTTTATGCTAATCAATGTAGTGACACAATAAATACTGATTGATTCATATATTCTTTGATAGTAAGCCTTTGTAAGATAATACTAGTATGTACATGTACAAAAAATGTACATGTATAAGTATAAAAATTATGGTGGTCATTCATTTTTGGTCTGATTTTTTGCATAATAAAAATATTCAAGTCGCAAATAAACTATAAATAAGTACCGGTATACATTCAACAGTAACCATAATAATTGAACATTGAAAAAATTAAAAACTCCTGTATAACAAATTATAAGACAACCCATTTCGTACATGGCTGCTCAATAGCTTAAGTATCACAAAAAAAACAACCATAATGATTGATTAATTGATTGGTGTTTAATGCCAACTTAAGCAATATTTCAGCTATAACGTGGCATTAAAAAAAAGTAAACATAAGAATATCTAATTAATGCATACATTATATATGATTACAGACCTCTGCATATTAAGATTTGTTTACAGCTTTATAAATTTCCACTAAATACTGATAAGTATAAACATGTATTGTAGAAAGACCTACTGTGTTAATACTTTTCTTCTGGAATTAGCAGCAATTTAAAAATATAAAAACAACAATGTTTAAATACTTCAACAAACACAACATAAAAACATCATAAAATTAATTAATATAATTAATTATGTACAATTCAAAACATGTCGAAAACAAATTTATTAAAAACAAATTACAGTCTAAACTGTATTTCTTATATAATTATTGCTATTACATACTTAGTTAAAATAAAGGCATTTTTGTATGACCAATATGACCGGAAGTAAACTCCATATTTTCACACCCCGGGAAAATAACCGGTTATTGGATAACTACAAGATCATTTCCATATCGGACCGGGCCGATATGGGTCCATATCGGCCCGGGCCAATATGGGTGTTTCTTTTCTAGATGTTGGAAGTATGTAATAAATAGTTTAATACTTCGTCTCGGGCCAATATGGGTGTCTCAGGGTGATAACCAGGCCAATATGGAAATGCCCATGTATTAATCTGTATATAATACCATTTATAAAATGTTCAACCATTTCTTAGATGAATAAAAATATCTAATGCATTTTTTGGATATTGAATTGGGTTAAAGCCCAATATTTTAGTATGGTAGCTAATTGTTACAGCTTGTGATATGATCTCTATCGAATAATTTTTTATATAAAAAGTTTCAAAATTGGAACAAGCATTAAAATCAATACATGTATCACAATCTCAATTTATGATTAGATTATGTAATTATTAAAGAAAATGTAATTAACACAATTTGTCAAAAATTACTGTAATCTAAATTTTGCAATTTTCAATACTATGGTGCACCTATTTATCACGATCATCGTGGTCATGATCATATGGTAATTGGATTTAAAACTACTTATGCAATCAGTGCTTTTGTAATCTTGAATCTTGCCATGGCCAGGTATATTCGATACAACATTATGTGATATATTTTTGTCAGTGACTTGTCTGTGGTTTTCTCCATGTACCCTGATTTAATAAAAATGACCTCCACGATATAACTAAAATATTGTTGAAAGTGGCTTTAAACACCATAACACCCCCCTCCCCCCCCCCCCCCACCCTATATACAACAAATATATCATTTAATATATTAAGTGAAATGTAATATTTTGCATCTTCTCTGCACTTGGTCATTTTATGAGTATGTTTTATTGTTCCTGTATGTAACTCAAACATGTGCATGTTTGTCCTATGCTAAATAGCATATTTACTGGTAACAGATAAAGCTGTGTGACTTGTATATCAACAAAAATATTGGTCTATATTGTTATTCATGATTTAAAATAATAAATAAAAATAAGTACCGGTATATAATAAAAACAATGCTATCTTTTCTAAACATAAAGTAAAAAAGAAAACCAACAAGAGGCTCACATGAGCTTGAATTGCACCGGGTAATTTGTTTTATTGCCTATCGTACCATATGTTAAATACTAATATAATATAGTTCCCACAGGACAATGAATCCAATTCATTGCTGTACCTTCACCGTTACAAAATTGAATCTTCATATCATGTTGCGGCATCACACCAAATAGAATTGCCTGGTTTTAATTTTGTTTTTAATTTTCTCATTAATACACCTTAATTCAATATTTGGACTACAAACGGTTTGAACACCACATACCTTGTTGTCTAAATTTGTGCAAATTTGAACCTGTACAATGATGATTCAATCAATTTACAATATAATTTTCATATCTGTTTCTAAACAAAAATCATTTTTTAAAGTTTCCTCATTGTAGTCTGTGCTAAACTTTGGACCTCATACACCCTGGGATCTTCCTTTATCAAAGCTCAAAGCTGTGTATTAAAATGATGATTCATAGCATTGATACATGTTACTGATTCTTAAGATAAGTGATTTTATATTACATATTGCCCAATTACAGACTTTAATGTTAAAAGGATGATGGACACTGTCTCACAAAGTGTCACAAAAAGATCAAATAGCCTTTGATCACCTGAATAAACAACAAATATTAATTCTAAACAAGAAAATTACAAATAAAAATAAGACCAAACCTAATGCTAATATAAACTAAATATTTTAGTCTCTTATTCATCTTTGAGCTTGACATCCTTTTTCACATTTATGGAAAGACTTAACAAAAAGTCAAACAATAAATCTTGCCATACACATAAAACAGCCCATCCAGGTGCATATTCCAATGTTATCAGTCCCATAATATTATAATCATAGTGACTGTAATCCCACGAACAAGCATCAAACTGTCGTAACACAAGTCCAAATGAGAACTCCCATATATAAAGTACCAGGACGTATAGGAGGATTCTGATGTGCATCTTGATGCCATGTTTCAGATGCAGGAATACATACATACGTTCAACAAACATGCTGCAACTTCCATAAATAAAGAACGAGTATATTGTGGAGTATCCTTTCAAATGTGCATTGCCATGTGGGTGTAAAAACAAGTCAAACAAAGCTGTGAAGACAATCTCATCAAATAACCCATGTAAACCATAGAAAAAGAATCTTGCTACAGCAGGCAACGGTTTCTGGTTAATTTCAGTTTTTCCAGTCATCTCTAGAAATAAAATAATTTTTATGCATATTAAATCTCACTTTCTAATATTAAATATGATCTACTGTTACTGGTAGAAATGTTATTACAAGACTGAATTTGACCTCGTTTTACCGTTGAACCATTTGTATTTCATATGGATATTGTTTCATTGTTTGTTTTATGGTGTTTAATGCCACTTTCAACAATAATATTCCAGCTATATAATGGTGGCCAGCTTTATTGGTGGAGGAAACCGGAGTACCCGGAGAAAACCACTGACCTGTCGCAAGTCACAGACAAACTTTATCACATACAAAATGTAATGTTGTTCATAGGAATAAATTACTAGATTGCACAGAATGGTTTAATAGATATGAGCATTATACACGATGAAATTTATTCCAGAAATGTGTTATGCACACTATTATTAGAGGGGGTTAGGGTAAGGGTTATGGTGTTTAATGCCACTTTCAACAATATTTCAGTTATATCTTGACGGACAGTTTTATTGGTGGGGGAATCCAGAGTACCCGGAGAAAACCACTGACCTGCTGCAAGTCACTGACAAACTTCATCACATATTGTTGTATTGAGTACACCTTGCCTGAGCAGGATTCGAACTCACGTTAGTGATGATAGGCACTTATTGCATATATAGTTGTATATCCAACTACCATACAATTACGACCACGACTGCCCTCACTATTATTAGATATCTATCTTTTTTTTTCACAATAAGTAATAAAACAGTGACAGACTTGATAAATAATGCATTTTTCAAACCATAAATAAATTGATGACTATATGGGATAAAATCTTATCCTTCAATTATGCACTTAAAAGCAGTACATTTTTCCTTAGCTGAACATACTCTTTTTCACAATACAACTTTTTTTTCATCTTTATTTTTTCACAATACAACTGTTGACAATTATTCTCTGTTGAATTATATTGATATCAATGATTTTGAATAATTTATCAATAATAGTTTAATACAATATGAAGGTCTTTTATAGTCCATTTATTTCCTTTCTTCTGCAAACAGATTTGTTATTGGGATAAATTGTAGTCTGGAACTTTTATAAATGGTCATATAAGACTAAGTGTCTAATAATTATGGGCACAGGGACCAAAAAATAGTAAAAATTCATAATTTGGTCAAAATTGACATTTTATTTTAAAAGAGTTATCTCCCATGCACCTTATTTACCATTGTCCATATAATATGAAATACAACAGACCATAAAATCTTTATTGTTAATGTCTTATCTTAACAAATGACCTATGTTTTTGTATATAATCATTCTTTGTTTATTTAACTCTATGCTATTATATACATATTATATCCTTTCATTGCGCATGCTAATCCATATTGTAAATTATTGTATTCGGGAGAAGACTTCATAAGTTGGTAAAACTTGTGTCCGATCCCTATTTGTTATATTTAGCAAATAAAAATATGTTTAAACTAAAAAACAAATGAGGCATCATTTTAATTGTTACATCATATACAAATTCAGATGGCTGAAGTGAACTTTTCTGATCGAAAAGTGTCTGGCATCCATCTGTCTATATAGATAATTTTTTTCACATTTTCTACTTCTTCAGAACCATTGCATATACAGCCAACAAAATTAGGACAAATGTTTCTTCAGGGGCCCTAAAGAAGCATTGTATCTATTCAGAATGATTTGAAATTCAAGATGGCTGCCATGGCCTCTGTTTGGCCAAGACATTTTCGACTTCTTCTCCAGAACTACTGCATGTGAAGTCACCAAATTTGTGGCAAGATTATTGTAATCTCATAGAGATATGGCTCTTGGAGCTACTCTTTGCTCTGTTCTGGATACCGAAAGGTACCAAGCAAAAAGGTAGCTCCTAATCTCGTTGAGATTTGACTTCCGAAGAAATTTTCTGCTAGATGTATAAATTTCTTCAGAAGTCAAATCTCAATGAGATGAGGCAGCTCCCAGAGCAAAGAGACCGCCCGTAAATGCCTGTGTATTAAATACTATTGTCAGAGCATCTTCGCATTGCCATTAGTATTACATAACCAAATGGATAAAATATCAGACTCCTTTGGTCCATGCCACACATTTTTTATGTAACTCAGTGACTGATTTATCAATGTAGCAAATTAAGTGGCCAGTAGGAGTAAGTCCCTGTGGATGTGGATGAGCTAAAAAGCAAAGTCCAAAGACAAAGCCAATCCAAGCACTACTCCACTAGTGACTAGGCCCAAGGCACCAAGCGGCCAATGGCAAGGTGACATCCGGTAATTGTTAAAAAAAAATATCAAAGAACGTCAATCAATAACTTTACCTATTCTCAATAAAAGACACCACAGTCAGGAATGATATTTGGATTTGTTTGTTGGTGTAAATGTCTCATGTGATGACACAGTTAAGATAACTTCCGGATTTATTGTTGACCTTAGAAACATGTATACGCATGCGTTATTTCCAACATGTCTGCTCCCATGAAAAGTTGCAATAATTTTTTCATTTTATATTTCAGCACATTTTAGCAAATCTGTTTTATATTTCAATTCAGCATATTTACCACATAATAATATTTCAATTCAACATATTTACCACATAATATAACGATCAACGTAAAATTAAAAGATGGCGATCTCGGAACACGAAATAAAAATGATGAATCTGCAACAGCAGGTTCGTCAAAATCAAGTAGAACTTCAAGATTTTGTTAAAGAAATGAACAGTTGGGAAGAGGAAGTAAAGAAAAAGGAGTCCGATGTCCTGAAACAGAAACCAAAACAATCTCAGGTATAATAGTACACAAACCTCCAGACTATAAAAATAGAACGAATGTGTCAACTAAGAGTTAGATATCTCATTTAGATTTGGTTGTTGGTGGTTTATCAATATTTCAGTTATATTGTGGTGGTCAATTTTATTGGTGGAGGAAACCAGAGTACCCAACTCACAACTTTAGAGTAGTCCGAGATTCCTCTGCCATTCGACGACGTTTTACATCTTGCTGTTGTCGTTGAACGTCTGAGAGCTCTCCATAACAAGCAAAACAGGTTGAACGTCAGAGAGCTCTCCATAAGCAAAACAGCGGATTTGCCTCTCGAACTCTAGAGAGGCACATTTCCACATTTTGAGGCTATCAGATTTTATTTTCTATCGGAAACCCTAATATAAATCGCTTCACCAATCATTTTTCTAATCATTCATAACCATCTTACCCTCAGAAAGTGGTGTTACACTCGATTAGCGGATTACAGCACGATCTTCCCAGGTTAACATCTAGTTTATATTTTTTTAACGTTTTTTTCATAGGATTTACCGCCAGTGAGAAATTGTATGTTTAAGAAAAAGAAGAAGAAAGTGAAAAAGCCAAAGGAAGAATCAGATAAGCCAACCAGAATAAGTGGATATGATTACAGAAAATGGGATAAATTTAATGTGGTATTTACTTTGTTATAAGAATTTAATACTATAAAATACACAATTATATTTTGGTGTCGCAACTTTACAAATACATGTTATGAGTTATTCTTACAGGAGATATGGATATGGAAAAATGTTGTTGATATGTAGGAGCAAATAAATGATATAGCTGTACTACCATGAACTATTTTTATGAAATGGTAGATTAGTGTTTGCATATTTTGTGCATTTTGATTAAAATTTCTTTTTATTTAACATTGCCATATTGAATTTGTTTTTCTAGATGAATGGGCCTTAACCAACTTTGCTCAATTTATTAATTAGGCAGTTATGAAATTGTCAGTCACAAATAGGAGATTGTCTGTCACAAATAGGTTTGTTGTTTCCTCTGGGTACTACTGTTTCCCTGACCAGTTAAACTGATGGACACAGACTAACTGAAGTACAGTTGACTCTCATTGTCTCGAACTCGGTTGATTCGAATTTCCGGTTGAGTCGAATTTTTATCGAAGTTCCGAACTTCGTTGTGTATAAATATATGTAATTTGACTCCTGTTGAGTCGAATTCGGATGAGTCGAAATTTCGGTTGTCTCGAATAAAAGTTTTGGTCCCGAGATGTAGAAAGCCATATTATTTACATTCGTTAAGTCGAATTTACCTGTCAAAACATGTGTATTACCTTGGGATTAAAATCGGATCACAGGTGAAACATCCGGTCATTGGCTTTGACATTTTTACCTTAGGCTATTTCACATGTTTATTTCACAATCTGTCAAATTAATTAGTAATTGGCTTGGTAGTATGACACAAGTTAGATGTGTACAATAAAAAATTATCGATTCATAATATTATAAGTGCGCTTGGGTCGGCATACATCAATGATTATGAAAAGTACAAATGTACACAACGGAAGTGTTTTATCTATTGTCGGAAATTAATTTTGATTATAATTTCTCAATTTTGAGAGATTTGAAAAAAATGTTACTCTTGATTAACAGTTGTAATAAAAGGGGAATTTTTTTTACACTTTATTGAATCATAAAAACACACATTTTATTGTAAATATTGCACAAAGAAAAATACGTCATGATGGGTGAAGTTTAATGAGAGCGCAACAGCTGAAAAACATAATCATGCATACAAAAAGATATCTAGAAGTTATCAGTTGTTCCACAAGAATCAAAGAATTTAACAGAGAAAAAAAAAGCAACAAAAACATCGAATAAATTTTAAATCGTTCCGAGAATCGGGACATGCGATGCTGGTGTTAGCTCTTCAAAATTTCGCTCGAGTTGTCTCCCTTCCATCATTAAACAAGCTACACTTCCGGTTTTCGTAGCTCCTCTTGAGTCGAACTACGGTTGACTCGAATTTTTTTCATGGTCCCATCGAATTCAAGATAACGAGAGTCAACTGTATATACTAATTGATATTGGTATTAAATGCCCATAGTACCAATCCTAAGTGGCTATACCTAATATAGCAAGACTATCTATTCTAGATGATCCTCAACAATTTTTTCATATGTTGATCAAAAATAAAAAAACATGTTAAAGTTTTTAAGAATAGACTCCACTGCAGGAAAATGATTAATGGAGATATTTTAAATCCTGATTGAACCCCAAATAGAAAGAGAAATTTCTAGAAACAAAATTTTCACACCTCCTATAGAAGATGAAGATTTCCAGAATTTTTACAAATATTTACATGTACTACAATTTAATGATTTTCTTTTAGGACAAGGAATTAGAGAAAATAGAAGCAAAAGAAAAGAGTGAATCGTCAGAATATGAGACAGACGAAGAATGGGAAATTGAGAGAAAGAAGCACATGGCTTCTACAGAGAAAGAGAAGGTGCACATATAAACATTAATTTGGTTCTATTTTATGAACTGTTTGCGGGTTAAGTTATAGTGGTCTTGTAATATAAAATGGGGGCGGTATTGCATATTATAGTTTCACAATTTGTATGCAATGTCAAAGACGGTATCCAGGCCTTGACATCAGTGTTTGTCTGATTGTCCTGTACAAGTGAAAACTGACGTCAGACAAATAGATCTTGGGCCACGGTTGTGCAACGAGACAAGTTAAAAAAATGACTATCCTACCTTTAGAAGGTTATTTTTTGTAATAAAAAATTATTGCTTTGTCATTTTTACAGACTTAAGCGTCATAAATAATGGTTTAATGTGTGTACAAATATTGGTTTCCATTGAAGTACACTCGCTAATTACAAGGGTGAACCAAGAAATAATCCGAATATATACTTTTCAGCGATTTGATTAAACGACATCTGGCATTTAGTAATGATAAAATAGAAGTTGCCTTTCCCTACTTCATGGATCTATGATATCCTCTGATCTTAAAAAGTACGGATTTACAACAAGCGACAGAGTTCAATTCAACCAGAAATGTTAAGGTGTCTAATGTTTATTTTCATTGAGAGACATTCAATAACTGATTTTGATACACAATCTGTGTTCAATAGATGGTGAACAATGGATGTCCAAACAACCAAAGCATCCTGGATCCAATCCATATTATGCGATTACCGCTTAGATCGGCCTGCTAATCAAGAACCAAACTTGGAAATTGATAATTAGACACTCATGCCATGATGGCATCGTTTCATACCAATGACTTTATGTCTAAGTGATGTAAATTTGTTGATTAAAGATGTCATATTACAAGTGTCTATTAATAACGACAGAATAAGATAATGTTTGTGAGACAATAACTAAAACATTTTACACAAATTGCTGATACTTGTTCTCTGGCTTTTATAATTTTTATTAATTTTTTTTGGACAACTAACAAATTGAGCCGGACAAGTACTTTTTTAAGTAAGCTGTCCGAAGGGACAAGTTAAAAAAAATGTTAATGTAGAGGCCTGGTATCTATTATAATACACTATCGTCTGTCTGTACATCAATCTCTATGTCTGTCTACACAACCTACGATAACACAAGTTTACTTTGATCAAATTTCACGAAATGTTTAGATGTTTTCAAATTTTAGAACAACTGTTGTGGACAGGCTTATTTTGTGCTCATGTCGCAGCTTTTGATTATTTTTTTTATTTTATTTTAGGGTAACGATTTTTTTAAGAAGAAAGAATATTCCAGTGCTATTGAGTCTTATACTAAAGCCATTGAGCTTGATCCTACAAATGCTATACTGCCAGCAAATAGAGCCATGGCTTTACTTAAACAAGAAAAGTAAGTTTCTATTTATTTGTATGCTAATTTAACGTAAAGGTCTGTTTGAGCTATCACTTACATTAGGTGTAGGTATTTGGATGTAATTAAAGAAATGAAGAACTGTACTTACTAGTAGTATTTATTTGCCAGTTACATTTATTTACTACTCTTAGTATTCTTGATCTTGGTTCAGAGGCTGTCGTGGCTGTGATCGTGTGGTAGTTGGATGTGCAACTACCTATGCAATCAGTGCATATCACCAATAACGTTGTGAGTTCGAATCCTGCTCAGGCGATGTGTACTCGATACAATATTATGTGATAAAGTTTGTCAGTAACTTATGGCAGGTTGGTGTATTTCTCCATGTACTCTGGTTTCCTCTACCAATAAAACTGACCGCCACTATATAGCTGAAATATTGTCGAAAGTGGCATTAAACACCTATATCTTCATCTTGGTTCATGTATTTCTTTAATTGATCACCTGGGTAAAGGCAATGTTAGCTTTTGTCATCACTAAGTTTCCGATCTATTACAGATATGGCACTGCTGAACCTGACTGGTCATACACTCTGGGTCTTCTGAACCTGACTGTTTATGCGCTCTGGATCTTCTGAACCTCTGAACTGGAATGTTCATACACTGTAGGTCTTTTGAACCTGACTGTTCATACACTCTGGGTCTTCTGAACCTGAAGGTTTATGCACTTTGGATCTTCAAAACCTGTCTGTTTATACACTCTGGGTCTTCTGAACCTGTCTGTTTATACACTCTGGGTGTATGTATAGATGTTGTATACATGTATGTTTCTAATATCTTGCAGATATGGAGCTGCTGAAGCAGACTGTTTACAGGCTCTCACTCTAGATCCCCTGTATGTCAAGGCATATCTACGACTAGGATCTGCTCGGTTTGAGTTACAGAAGTTTACCATGGCCAAAGAAGATTTTGAAAAAGCCTTGAAGCTTGAACCCCAAAACAAAACTGCTCAGAAAGAATTAGAAAGAATTGAAAAGGTAGCATGTATAATCTATGGTTTTCTTCTTAATGAAGATTTTAAGCTTATAGATTTCATTTAAAGAATTTGTGATTTACTGTCAAATTCAATTTCATGAAACTTATTTCGCTAGATCTATAGCATGGATTTTAAAACATGTCTGTATATGCAAAATTTGTCCAGAAAAAATATTTTCAACCTGTTGAATTTTTAATGAAATAGACATCATTTTTTCTACTCAAAAAGTTAGGAATATGGAGGATGTAGAGATAAATTGTGCTTACACATTGCACCCAGAAGATCTACATAGATTTTATAGACCATTGTATAGTTACATTTTTTTTGGTTATCTACACAAAGCAATTATGGGGTACATGCATAGGTGTCAACCTCTGAAACCTCCAATGGGGGTGATCACCCTCATTGGGAAGTGTCCAAGGGGGGTGATTTTGCATAGCGTCATTTTTTCATAGGGAAAAAGGTGATTCAAGTTATGTAGCGTTTTATTTCAAAATACATCATACAGTGTATGTACTATTACATTTTGAGACATGGCTAAATGAAATTCTAAATTGATTTAAATTTTGAAAAGTACTCNGCGTATCCATGGTATCGTTCAATGCTGAAGGGAAAAACTACGAGGATCTGGAATGTGGGTCATGCGCGGGTGTAAAACCAGAAATGCAGGTGATTCTAAACACCCGCGCGGGTGTAAAACCAGAAATGCAGGTGATTCTAAACACCCGCGTGGGTGACGGACGGATGTGGGTCATTCCGAATTTGACGACGAAATTGCGGGTGACTTTACGACTATGTACATGTATTTATATTTAATTGTTTAGCGGGCTGTCATGGTCATGATCGTATGGTAGTTGGATTTACCACTACCTGTGAAATCAGTGCCTATCACCACTTAGGTTGTAAGTTGTGAGCTGGGTGTACTCAATACAACATTTTGTGATAGATTGTCAGGGACTTGCAACAGATCGGTGTTTTTTTCCGGGTACTCCCGATTTCCTCCACCAATAAAACTGACCACCACGATATAAGTGAATTATTTAAAGTGGCGTTAAACACCATAGCCTTAACCCCAGCACCCATATATTTATAATGAAATGGTTTTGTTTCTTTGCTGACAGGAATTAACAAAAGATAAGTTGGTAGAACAAAAAGGAGAAAACATATCACCTGATGAAGGATTGGTTAAACCAATCACAAAGCCAATAGATCAAAGGTCAAAGGTTAGTGTTAAATGATTGGTAAACTCTATAAAAACCTGAATAGCTCAAAGGTCAATCATTTGCATATATAAAAGTACTAAAGTACAGTTGTGAATGATTGGTAAAATTCATTTACATAACAAGCAACATGACCAAATTAAGAAAATTGACATTTATGAGGACTTAATTAACACAATCTGGTTGTCAGCAGCTTAAGGTCAAATATTTAATTCATGTCCACAAACAAAAAATAACCAGATATACTGTACATATTAGAGGTCCGTTTTTCAAACACAATTCATTTATCTGTGGCTATTTCTGCAGCTCTGATTATCAAATATAATAAAGAAATGTCTGAAAGCTTCAAATGTTATCCCATGAATGTGAAATATTGTTACCAAATTATTTATTTCTATTCATAGAAACCATTAATTCGTATTCAAATTGAAGAGATTGGTGGTGATGATGACAGCCAAAGACAGTCTGCCATTGAAGATGTACAAAAATCTCAAAGTGAGGCTAAAAAACTTGTAACTTCTCAGGATAATAAAATGTTTGAAAAATTTACAAGCAGTAATAAGACAGTTGACAGAAATTCTACTAAACCGTCACAAAGTGAAAAGACTTCAGAAAGCAACATTAAATTAGACTTACAAGAAATTACCAGTAGTATTACAGAAGCATCAAAATCAGTGTCACCAAGAAGCATGCCAGTACCATCATCATCTTTCCAGTTTCAAACAGATTACAAAATGCTCAAGACAGATTTGAAATCTTTCTATGTATATGTTAAAGTAAGTATCCATGGGTATTTTGAATCCTTTATGTATCTGAATCTCATGACATAATGAAGTTCAAGATGATTTCATGTCATAATGAAATTCAATATGATCTCATGACCTAATGAAGTTCAAGATGATCTCATGACATAATGAAGTTCAAGATGATCTCATGACATAATGAAGTTCAAGATGATCTCATGTCACAATGAAGTTCAAGATGATCTCATGACATAAATTATGTCACGAGATCATCTTGAACTTCATTATGATAATGAAGTTCAGGATGATCTCATGACATAATGAAGTTCAAGATGATCTCATGACATAATGAAGTTCAAGAAGTTCAACTGTGATCCTAAAAATAATATTATTTCAAAGTATTTCAAACATCAGTACAACTTTAGGATCAATTAAGAGATTTGTGAGACGGCCAACTTTTGTTTGATTCCTTCAGATTGTGGGGTTTCTGAATTGCACAAGTTTGCAACAACACCCTACTACATAATATAATTTGTTGTTGAGTTTAAACAATTTTGATTGTAAATATTTCTTCGTCTCTCCAATCAGTGGAAGTGATGTTTGTAGTACTTACCAAATATTTCAACACGACGTGTTACCTGTAATTTATTCACATATACAGAATAGAAACCTATATTATATGAATTATTTATACCCAAAAAATTCTTATTGTTCCTACTGCTACTTTTATTATATCATAGTTAAGTGGTTTTTTTATTAAAGATGCTTCCAGTTGAAAAAACTCTGGCAATATGTAATGTTGAATAGTCTCTCATGTTCATTTACATCCACATCTTTTCTTACTATGCTAACAGCTTGAGCTTGTGTCATGATATTTATGTGTTATTTACTATTTCATATTTTTTTTTTTTTTTTTTGTGTGCATTTTCAATATCAATTAAACCTGATTAAACCTATTGACAGTCAATAAACTGTAAATGAAAGGATTATGATTAATTATTAATCTGAAAGGTGTAAATGATCAGAAGGAATGACTGATTGTTGTAAACAGACACAACACCAGTTTAATGGATTTATTGAAATATTCGATTTAAAATGTTGATTATTTAATGAATATTGGATTATTATGGTTGATGATAATTGATTTCTGTCTGCCAAAACAATACATCTATGTAAATAAGGCAGGGCTCTTAATCGAATGATTTATTAATTATATTTAGATCCTGGGAGGCATTTATTTATTTTAGTTTTTACACAGGAATGCATTTTACGGTATTCATAAATTTTTCCCTGACTGAGTGTTTATGAATACAATGCTTTTCCCATCTTAAAAGTATGATAAAGATATGCCTCAAATGAATTATTTCTATTCTAATTAAGTAGAGCACAAATGGTAAAATATTAACATCACAATGTACTAATGTAGGCTGTTTCAAATTTATCAAGACAATTAGAATTAGGGAATAAACGTATTGTATTTGAAGTGTTGCCGCCGTATTCTGTAGATTTTACCGAGGTTGTGTTCCTTATTTTCCCATGTTTGCAAAATTGCTTAATAAATGTATTTCATGCTGATAAGTGAACAGACAACAACACATGGAAATACAGGGGAGCAGCTTGGAACAGCCAGATATGTGTAAACTGTAATAAACAGACGTCACACTACTCATGTGTGCAAAGGTGTTTTTATTATAAATTGAATGTGCATTTGTTTACGTATATCGAATGAAGAATGTCATCTTAACATTTCTTATTGACAAACTACATCCATGTTTAAATGAAAAATAAAATGAGGCATAATAAAAAAAAATTCTTTATTTTTTCAGAAAATTAATCCAGAAGACTACCCAAAGTTGTTTGGTCAGTTTTTAGATGCAGAAATATTACTCAATATGCTCAATGTGTTCAAAAACTTTTATATTCCGTAAGTATAAATGAGATTATGTATGTAACCTTCTGTTCATCTTTACCCATCCAATCATATGCAAGACTCTTGGCATGTACTCAGTTTTGATACCTAAAGATTTAATAGGTTCATTACTGAATGGTCAGTCGAAAAAATGAACCTCGACACATTTTCCTGTGTGCAGTTTTCTCACGTCATACACAACAGTTTTTTTAACAGTATCATGCCACTATTCCCTGAGAATGACAACATAGACATGGACAGGATAATATGATGGTCAATGGATGCTCGTACTTAACTGATTAGTAGCTAGGAAGGTAGAATCTGTTGGTTAAAAATATAAAAACCATTACTTTTAATTACAAAAAAATCATAACTGATACTTCAAACAGATTTAATATCAATTAATCTGAATTATGACTGTTGGTTGACCCTGCCAATTTTTTGTGCCAAGTCTGGATCAACATATCTGTCAGCTTCTGTTATTTGTTTTCTCAGTGTGATTTGAAGTTATGGTGAACTAGAAGAATGGCCATCATTGATGTGAGTGGTAGCATTGTCCACCATCATTATTTAACTGTCTTGTTAAGCACATCACTTTGAGTCTGTCATTGTCTCTAAATTTTTTATGGTTCAATCTCCTTTACGGATAGCACTTAACCGATTGAAACCAACCATGGTAGGAATGTTCATTGGATGGTCCACTTCAAAGTTTGTTGCCACCAATTTCCAACATCATATTTTTTTTATGTTCAGTGAGTTGAGGTGAGAGGTGATTGTTTGCTTTGTCGATATTGGTAGAATTATTTGAGATAATGTGTCTTGAGTGGAGCGACATGTCTACCCACAAACTTGTTTCAGTAATCTAACGTTACAAACCTCCAAGCAGATATCATCATCTTCTCATCGAATTGAAACTTGTATTTGGCAATATATAGCTGCAAATTGTCCACTTGTCCTTAAAGAGCAATTACTCACGACGTTGTACTGTAACATTTTGTAATCTCTTTCTATATTCAAGTTTTTATGCTAATTGAAGTGACATGCATTTGTAATTACCTGTAGTTGCTAACAATGTCCACTATGTTTTTGCTAAAATATTTCAGTCAGTGAACAATGTAAAATAACTTGTATACTTTGTATTTTTGCCATGTGTTATATATATGTATATCTTCTATTACAGAGCTGAAGAAAACTTCTTTATGCACATGTGTAATTTAGCTAAAGTGAAAAGATTTAATATGACTGTGATGTTCTTTTCAAAGAAAGATCTATCAGGTATTCATTTCATTTTTTGCCTTGTTCATTTCATTACCTCATAATCATATATCAGAGATTTAGAATCTGATTTATATATATCTGTGTAATGAAAGAAGACAGAGTTGTACAATCATATTTTTTGTATACTATACATTTTTTTTTATATTTTAAACTACAAACTTTACCTCTTGGACACGTCAATTGTTTCCAGTTTTTTTGGGGTCATCAGGTCTTTGGTATTATGAAATTTTCAATAAACTGACTTCTGTCACTATGATTAGTTTTGAATGTAATAAAAAGGTACATGTACTTGGCTGGCATAAATTGGTGGAATATCGTTTTGCTCATAAATTGATGGAATTAAGTCCTCAGTTAGGTATTCATTTTGCATAATTCTGACATCATTTGTAGAATTTTGAAGTGTCACACCTGGTCCTAAATATGAGCAAAAATATATCTACCCCATAACTACAATGAGATGGACAGAGTAGAATATTAACATCCATATCAACTTTATTTAATTTTCTTCAGAATTGTTTCAGGCTCATGTGCTTTGTTTTTGATCAGACAAAATGTGTATAAAAAATCCTGATTTTATACCAATCTGATGTGCAATATATGGCTCCCACAACTAATATCTTATAGATAAAATGTGCAAACTTTTTGTGGTTTGGTACTTTTTGACAGATTTGAAGTGTAAACTTTGTAGGAACAAGATATCTTTAGATTGTCCAATCATTTGAGTCAAATAAAACAATATATGGTTGCCATAGCAATAACTGCAGCTGTTTGGATGACATAAGCAGAAATATTTATTGAAGTGTGCCAATCCAGTATGACCACCAAGGGTCATAAGAGGTTTTAATTACCTGACACGTGTGATGATCTGTATTTTTACTCATCATTGATTTTTTTTTATTTCAGTGATCAAAGAATTAATAGACCATCTACAAAACACAGAGAAGATTTCATCAACAGACATTCAGAAACTCAAAACAGCCTATGAAATGAGATAATAGTTGTTAACTTAAAATATATATATTTCACACAACAAATTTGTTTCTTTTTAAATGTTTTCTGTATTTTTATCTCACCTGATCCAAAGGGGCAAGTTAGCTATTGCTATCACTTGGAATCCACTGTCTGTCTGTCTGTCTGTCCAGTGTACATTATTTAAAAAATCTTCTCTTCTGAAGCCACTAGGCAAATTTTAACCAAAGTTGGCCTGAATCATCCTTAGGTTGTCTACTTTCAAGATTGTGTCTGATGACACTGCCAATAATTCAACATGACTGCTGTTACTATAAATATATCAAAGAGGAACTCAATAAACCACATTCTTCCACTGAATGAGCGGAAATTTGAACTGTATCTCCAATTTAATGAATGGTATGACATATAATACAGATTTTTTTTTTAAATGTAATGGGTTTTGCTGATATTTTTGTGGAAAATATGCAAATTAGGCTGATTTTGACAAAAAATAATTTGCAAAACTTCTCTGAAACCACAGAGACAATTTAGTCGAAACTAAGCTAGGTTAGTCCTTGGGTGATCTCTTTTCAAAATCATATCTGACAGCCACAAACTCCAACCAAGATGGTCGTCATTACTATGAATAGAACTTTCTTCAAATGACTAAAACTACTACATTATAAACTAGAATAACCTGAAATTTAAACATGCAACTTATTTAAAAAATAATTTAGATTATTATTCTGGGAAACCACTAAACCATTTCATATCACACACAATTTTTCAGCTATATCATGGCTAAAAGTTACATTCAATGGAATGATGATGATATGTCTGCTTTGTACTAGATCAATATGCTTAGTTGGAGCTTACTGAAACAAAAGTCTGCGGGTAGACATGTTTCCCCACTCGGACACATTTTCCTGAGCAGAGATGCAGCTAATACCAATTTTAGCTTGACATGACCAGAACTTAAACCCACGATCTACCACACTCGGGGGAGAATATGCTAACCATTACATCACTGATGCGGTCTGGAAAAGTGTTTAAACTTTTCGGATCAAATATAAATTCAGGATGCTGTCATGGTCCCTAATGTGGAAGACACTTTCAACTAGAGAATATCCAAATTATATGAAAACATCCTTTATTTTGTTTAAATGAATGCCAGCGTGGCCAAATTGTACAAAAGAAATTAATTTTTTGGCACAAGGTCACAAATTGGCTTAACTTGCATGAAGACATCCTGATATACATGTACATGTACAAGATTAAGGCTGTCCATTCAACGACAGGAACAAACTTGTATATATGTGTAGGTATTAGGTCACAGTAAATGATGACAAGATATACAGGGGTTTGGGTCATTTTGTGCGATGATACGGCACATGTAATGAAGATTACTTGATCTGATACAGAATGTTGTATGTGAGTGGATTGCTGGAGCAAAAAAAGTTCCAACAAATATTAAGTTTTAATTATACTGTGGTAATATACCCTGCTACATTGTGTGAGTGAATGAGTGATTGTTGTTTAATGCCAAGTGAGCAATAGTTATATGATCGCAAAAATTGTGTTGGTCGTATAATGTTAGGACGCAGTCATCATCCTCCGTCTGTAGACAGAATGGTTTCCATGCGGCAACTTAATTTTCAGTTGTCAGATCCTTCTGAATTTTTCATACAATAATCTTTGGCACTGAATAAAGGTTGGTATTGATATTGGGTATTGTAACCCTACACGTTTTCAAACAAGAGGCCCTAAGGTAAAAAATGGATGTTTCTGTTATTTGTACATGGAGAGCTTATTTTTCATCTGATTTTGATGGGGTCTGTCGTGATCTTGATCGTATGGTAGTTGGATTTACAACTACCTGTGCAATCAGTGCCTATCACCAATAACACGAGTTTGAATTCCACTCATGATGAGATGTACCCGATACACCATTATGTTAAAGAGTTTGTAAGTAATTTGTGTCAGGTCAGTGGTTTTCTCCAGGTACTTCGGTTTCCTCTGCCACAATATAACTGAAATATTATTGAAAGTGGCGTTAAACATTGTAACCCTAACACTAATTTTGATGAAATATTTTGTACTGAATTCCTCAGGAAAATCCCTTTCAGAAGAATGCATAACGTTATTATGTAACTATTACCGGTACTGCTTTTGACAACAAAAGGGCCTAAACGAGGGAAATTTCAAATTTTTACTTTTATTTTTCATTTAATTTTAATGCAGTTATTTGCAATATGATCATCTTAATTTATCTTTGATGGGCTAAATATTTTGGCATTTTATTTCTAAAGGGGGCCTGAATTCTGACATTTCACATACTGGTATTTGGAATTTTGCTATTTTATTTTATTCTTAAAAATTTTAGGGGCCCTAATTCCGAAAGTTTGCATACTTGGATGGCATATTTAACACTTGAAATAGTTATAAATCAAGACAAATGTCTAAAATATAATGGATCCAACATATTGTGTCAAGCAAAATATGCACTTGTTCAACTTTCCCTTGCTGTGGTCGTATCGTGCTTCGCTCTTTGTTGCCCTTTATTCCGCTATATCATGGCGAGAACCAGTTAGGTTTCAATGAGATGATGATGTCCAATTTGTACTAGACCAACATGCTTAGTTTGATTTCTGTAGTGCTAGCTCACAGAAACGGCAGTCTGTGGGTTGACATGTAGCTCCACTGAGCCACACTATCCTGATTCCAAGGCAACCAATCTTTGCTCCTGTATCTTCATGCTGTGTGTGGCATGAAGCAAACAATAACAATTTTGTATTCTTTGGTTTGACACAAGCAGGACTCGAAAGCAACATTTACCACACTCGAGACAAGCAAATACCATGTGTGTAAGGTCAGTTTAGCAATGATGGTTGATATTGCAACTGATTATAAACAAGGCAACGACAAAAGTGACATTGATATAGTCGCTGTGTTAGGACAGGCACAAACAAAATGGTAAAGTTTGAAATTTTAGAGATTCCAACAAGATTTCCAATAATAATCTTACAATGATGGGAACTATTGAAGAAATTGCAACCAAAAATAATATGGATGCTATCAACAATAACACAATTTACCCTTTTGGCTTCATAAACCTCAAAACACAAAGAAGACAATATCTGGAGCTGATAGAATATATGTTAATTAAATTAATAATTACAAAAATGTGATTGAAACCTTTTTTTTGGGGGGTGCCAACCATCCCCTCTTGATAAATAGATTTTGGCCTAAACAGATATAAAGAAAACCTGTTTAGATTTACTTCAACTCAAAATTACTACCACATTACTATCATAGAAATGACGATTGAATAAGACAAGACTGTGATGATCCTTTGACACTCCCCTTTCAAAGTTTGGCCTTGGAGCCTCTGGTCTTCAGAGCAAATAATGAAAATGCAATTATTTACACCCACATCCTTTCTTATGAATGATTATTGATATGCCGATTCAAGCTTTACAAATGAAGGCCCCAGTGCATATGGGGTTCAAAGTTTAATAAAGACTTCAATGAAGAAATTTGATAAAAAAAAACAAAAAAAAACCCAACAGATCTTTGATAAGAACCAGATATGGAAAAGTAATCGGAAATTGCTTGCATTATAATTTTGTTAGAAGATTCAACCTTTCACAAATTTAGGCACAAGAATGACAATGCAATTATATTTGAAGTAGAATTGTGATATAAAGACGCAATTTTGTACTTATGAAAGTCCTGTGGTATAATGGGTTCCAAGTCCTGGGGGGTCAAAATTTAACATATGCTATCAAATCTTAATAGGGTCATGTCAGCCTCTAGTTCATATTTCAAATCTTTTTAACAGAAACCTCTACAAATTTAATACAAAACAAAGTGCATAATTGTTTTATTGCAAAAGT
Organism: Gigantidas platifrons; assembly: GCA_002080005.1. Taxonomy (NCBI): domain Eukaryota; kingdom Metazoa; phylum Mollusca; class Bivalvia; order Mytilida; family Modiolidae; genus Gigantidas; species Gigantidas platifrons. The sequence goes on from MJUT01002982.1 coordinate 422,188, forward strand.
CTTTCTTTTGTTTGTACAGAATCGAACAAAATAAAATTACAATAAATAGTAAAATGAAGGGGAAAAAATGCCACTGTTGAAACAGTTCCAAAATCCAAAAGGAAAATAGTTGACAAAGACAAAATCGATACCCCTAACACACAAACACATGACTACTCACTTTCTAAACTTGGTACAGGGATGCAATAAAAAGCAAAGTGGTTAAACTAGTTTTATGGGACCAAAATACCCCCTCTTAGTGAAATGATGTGGTCATGCAAGTGATTTCCACATGAATGTGAGTAAAATGTTAACCCTCGCATATTACTGAGAGAACAGAATTATTAAATAAATATTACATCAATGACAGAGTATGTTTATTCTTTATAAACAAATTTAAAATCATTTGTGAAAAACAGCATACATGTATTTGATTACATTGTCCATTCAGTTTTAAATTATTCATTTTTTTCAACACTGTCAGATCACACTCCTGCATTCTATGATTGGTTTCTGTATTTTCTTTCTAATTTTGTTTTCTGTTTAATACATTTTCAAGTTGATTACTTTTCTTCAATTTTCATCACCTTGTACAAATCGTTTCTCTTTTGAGACCTGGTGGGTATTTGTGACCTTACTTCATCTACATAGTCTGTTTTTATATCACAATAAACTATTGTTTCTTCGTGTTCGGACGTTTCCACTACTTCACCCCAAGGGCTAACAACAGTGCTATGTCCCCATGCTACATAAGAAGCTTTCTCATCTCTAGCAGGTGAAACTGATGCTACATAAAGTTGGTTATCAATTGCTCTAGATCGCTGTAACAATTCCCAATGTGCTGGACCTGTTGTCATATTAAATGCACCTGGATAAACAAGAAGTTTACAACCCAGATCTGAATAAACATAGGCTAATTCTGGAAATCTGATGTCATAACATATTCCAATACCAATTTTACAGTATGGTGTATCAAATGTTGTGAAATCTTTCCCTGGACTTAATGTTTCTGACTCTTTGAAGCATATTTTCCCTGGTACATCTATATCAAAAAGATGTACTTTTCTGTGTTTTGCAATCATTGTGCCTTCTGGGTTATAAACAGTGCATGTGTTGTATAATTTGCCTTTGTCTTCTTCAGGAATCGAACCACCAATTAGAAACACACCGTTCTCCTTTGCAGCATTTGCAAGTACTTCAGTGGAATTACCAGGGATACATTCCGCATAATCCTTGAAATATGATGTCCCATACGGAGAATTAAAACATTCTGGGAGAGCTACTACCTTAGCACCATTCTTTGCAGCCTGCTTAATCATCCTCGATGCATTCAACAGGTTGTCTGGTTTGGATGCAGTTACAGAGAGCTGGACAAGTGCTAATCTGAAAGCCATTTTCAGTTCTTATCAAAACCAGGGGAGACTATTTTGGTAAAACGAAAGTGGGTCACATGGCTCACATTTACTGGAGTAACAAAGCACCGCTACCGGATGTTTCATCCCATAACAAAAACGGACCATAACCAAAACGGACCATTACCAAATCGGACCATAACCAAATCTGCTGTTTCAATTTTTTTGACTCAGCCTGATCATTAATCCAATTGCATTATTTAATGTATTATTATTCACTCACCTGATAATCAAATCATTTAAACTCATGAAAAGTGATTGAGGTGTCATAAACCAATTAAGACACCAATAATTACTTGGCTTCATTACCTGTACTAATTGGATTTATTCCTAAATCTAATAGGTAATTATCACAATTAAGACTAGTCTAAAAAAAAAACAAAAAAAACAATACACACACACAAAAAATAAACAAAGATTCTTGCAATACATATTTTTTCCTGGTAGTCCGTTTTGGTTATGGTCCGATTTGGTGCAGTCCGTTTTAGTTATGGTCCGATTTGGTTATGGGATGAAATGTCATGTAGTCCAAAGCACCACAAGTTTAACAACTATGTACAACGGACATATTTTGATACCACAAGATTGATAACCGCACACAACGGACATCAAACGTTTAGGCAAAATGCTTTTGTTTTGTTTCTATTATCAAGTCGATTAAAAAAAGAACTAATGTTTTATGTTTTGTATTGTTTATATATTCTATTCCGACTCTAAATATAAAGCTATTTTCCGTGTGAATTTTTCCCTCCGAGATTGGTTTGTGGTTTATAATGTGTATTTCCGGTTTTGGAAAAAATGTTCCGACATCTCGTTTCACGTTTAGCAAGACAAATAAGACCACAGAAAGGTATCAAACAAAACTTGTGTCTTTAATTTAGTGCAAAGAATGGCACAATATTTGAAACGTTTCGAGTTGGGGGCCCTCATATTGTTGAACACAACAATAAAATTAAGACATAGATAGATAGTATGCGACCTGCTATATTAAGACATAGATAGATAGTATGCGACCTGCTAGTCCGAGATTCCTCTGCCGTTCGACGACTATTTACATCTTGCTGTTGTCGTTGAACGTCAGAGCGCTTGCCATAAACAAAACAGCGGATTTTCCTCACACACTCGAGCGAGGCACATTTCCACGTTTTGTGGCTATCAGATTTTATTTTCTATCCAAAACCCTAATATATATAATATCCCATATTCCAATCACAGGAAAAGTTTTCAATGTAATATTTTGAGTATACTACAAAAAAATCATTTATCTGAGAATCAAATGCTCAAATTTTGTATGAATAGTAATTCATTAAATGTATTAAGAGCAACTTGCTCTTACATTAATAATTGTCTAACTCTTAGAAATGAGATTATTCAGTATTTATAATAGTGTCATATTATTATTGTGCCTTATATTCATAAACATGAACTGTAGCTTCACTTTGGGCCTTTGCCAATTATTGTAATTGTGTTTGTGCCAATAAAATATTTGTATTTATTTATATCGCTTCACCAATCATTTTTCTATTCATTCATAACCATCTTACCCTCAGAAATTGGTGTTACACTCCATTACAGCACGTTTTTTCCTTACACCCGATGATTTGGTCATGTCACTGCCATTTTTTTAACGTGATCTCGCGATACTAACTGAAAGATGACAGCAACGCATTGCATGATGGGAGCTACTAAATGCAGCGCAGGACAAACAGTTTCATCTGCAGCTCAAATCAGAGCAGAGGGAAATAATACAAAATATGTTGGATAGAAAAGATTCATTTGGCAGTGTTATCTGCGGGTTTCGGAAAGAGCATGTGTTACGTTTCCCCCTATTTTGGACAAGGTCAGATCATATATGCAAATCATCTCCCATGATACATTGCAGTAATCGTAGTTCTCTCGAAGTCACGTGACACATATTCCAAATTGTCAGTGTTCAAAATGACCAAATCATATGGTCTGGGGAAATCGTGCTGTAATGGAGTGTAACACCAATTTCTGAGGGTAAGATGGTTATGAATGAATAGAAAATGATTGGTGAAGCGATATATATTAGGGTTTTGGATAGAAAATAAAATCTGATAGCCACAAAACGTGGAAATGTGCCTCGCTCGAGTGTGTGAGGAAAATCAGCTGTTTTGTTTATGGCAAGTGCTCTGACGTTCAACGACAACAGCAAGATGTAAATAGTCGTCGAATGGCAGAGGAATCTCGGACTAGCGACCTGCCAGCACGGTACCAGGACGTTTCTCCCCGATTACCTGTTCGCCCCAGGTCGATTCGCACCGAGTTGTTTCGCCCCGGAAAGTGAGTCGATTCACCCCACTTAATCGCTATTATATAATATGATAATAGGTGTTACCTAACTTGGGACGAAGTCCAATAATTTTTTTATAACAATATTGACTCGGATATATGGACCTATCGTGCAAGGTCCAGTTTTCGTGGGGTTCTCTTTTCGTTGATTTTCAGGAAGTCTCGATATTTCGATCGTGACATCACATTTACGAGTGTTTTAGGTGTAACTAGGAAGTGGAACGTCGCTTTTGTTTATTTACATTTGCTGTACAATTAATCCCAAAAGGGATTACTGTACAATATGCGGTCAAAACAAGTAAATTTACGTATCGCATCACAACTATGAATTTTTTAACAAATTTTACTATTACCAAATTTTGCCTATGTTTAATCATCCAGAAATCAAGTTTCTGCAGTCAGAATTCCAATGTTTACATCTGTAAGCGCACGTGTGTATTTTTAGTCGCTGTATGACGTCATACAACTTTGAGGCCAATCCTATTTTTGTGATTTTCATGGCCTTTCAATGACAGCTTGAAACATACCCACGAAAAGTGGACTCTTCCGGTCCCCTAATTTTGTTTATACGGCTTTACTATTATCGTTTATTATCGTATTTAATTGAGCATGCATTTTTCTGAGGATACAATGTATGTGGATAAAAGGGTGAGATATCAGTGTTAAACATAAGCAATTCCATATTTTATTTTATTTGTTGATTTTATTGTTAAGTCTACGATAATGCTTAGGTCCACGAAAAGTGGACACGCGAGGATATATATTTTTTTCAAAGTAGACCAGGGGCGGATCCAGACTTTCTCAAAAGAGGGGGCAAATAGGGCCGTCATTTTTAAATGTTTTTCACCAAAACGGGGACCTGCCCCTCCTGTAGACTGTGCACCCAGTCCTGTGTTGTATAATCCGGTACTCGACGTCTCAATTTCATAGAAAATATTATTTCGGACAGGAGGAGGACATGCAACTCTGTTTAATGATATTGTCAGTCCCATGGGGATATGTTTATAGAACACACTGCGATTTTGAGTCATTTTTTAACATTCATAACCGGAAACTGGGTACGAGTTGGAAAAGGTACGAGTTGACATGGTATCTGTAAATCGTTCCAGATTACTGCGCATCCGATTTTCTGCAGATTTAACCATGTATTGGTTTCCGGTGCATGAAATTTAAGCCATTAGTGATATGGATCTAGAATCAAAATATTGCTATTTCTACCATAGTTGGGACTTCGTCCCATAATAATAGATGAAGTCTTATTCAACAATTTTTTGGTAATTATTTATTTATTAGTTGTATACAAAAAAAATAATAAGGCCATGCAAAGTTAATTACTTGGTTCTCAGGCCCTTTTTTGTCAAAATTGAAAATTGATGAGGGAGGGCGGCATTTTTTTTTTATTCTTTTACTGCTGTAAAAAGTGATGAGGGAGGCATTTTTTCTTCTTTTTTTTTGTGAAAAATATGGCAATGTATAAATCTTTTCATTACTTTATTGAAAATTTCAATTTTATTTCTTCCGATGGTGGCAGAAACATCACAAGTGGTTAATTTTTATGGAAACGTCCAATCCGCTGGTCCCAACGTACCATTTTTTATCTCCGTAAACAATTCCAATAAGGTACAAGCTTCGGAGAAGCCCCCTATTATGTTTCCTGGTAAAACTGGCAAACATTTGTGCCGAATTTGCACAGAAACGATTGACATTTTGTCTAAATGTCAAACGGAAACACGT
>MJUT01002982.1:428474-482196 GCA_002080005.1 Gigantidas platifrons
CTCAAAATTGTTGATTTTTCAACCAAAAATTAAGATTTTCCCCCAAAACCCTTCCTTCAAATATTTCCATGTAAGAACCCATCCAAGATAATGATATTTACAAGCCACACGCAAAAAATTATTCAAATTGATCTATGTTTACTAAAGTTATCGCGTAAACAAGACACAATTCTCAAAATTGGTGATTTTTCAACCAAAAACCAAGATTTCCCCCAAAACCCTTGCTTCAAATATTTCCATGTTAGAACCCATCCAAGATAATGATAATTACAAGCCACATGCATAAAATTATTCAAATCTATCCATGTTTACTCAAGTTATCGCGTAAACAAGACTCAATTCTCAAAATTGTTGATTTTTCAACCAAAAATTAAGATTTTCCCCCAAAACCCTTCCTTCAAATATTTCCATGTAAGAACCCATCCAAGATAATGATATTTACAAGCCACACGCAAAAAATTATTCAAATTGATCTATGTTTACTAAAGTTATCGCGTAAACAAGACACAATTCTCAAAATTGGTGATTTTTCAACCAAAAACCAAGATTTCCCCCAAAACCCTTGCTTCAAATATTTCCATGTTAGAACCTATCCAAGATAATGATAATTACAAGCCACATGCAAAAAATTATTTAAATCTATCCATGTTTACTCAAGTTATCACGTAAACAAGAAAGTGTGACGGATGGACAGACAGACGGCCGCTATTACTATATCCCCTCACCGCTATCGCGGGGGGATAATAAAGAAGTAATGATTTATAGAAAAATATTAATTTAAAGAAAAAATATGAGCTTTTCGAAATTAATTAAGTTATTTTCAAGCAATTAAATAAATGTTTAATTGAAAATAATGATTGTTGATTTTATAATTACAATTATTGATTGGGGATTTGGTATATCTTTGATCTCTTTATTTTCATTCATTGATGGCTTTGCTTCTGTAATTATGCACTTGTAAGCTTGGTATGAGTAAAACAACGTCGAAACCAATTGCAAACATAAAGAGTTAGGTGAAAGATGGTGAAAGAAGAGAGAGAGTATGCTACAGATTAATTACACCATCAAATATCATTTATAATTCAATTATTTTTAATATCCTACATTTTCTACAGACTCTGGATTCACTCATCTTTACCTGCTTGACTTATTCCAAGGACTGAAATGTTTAACTTTGCCCATTATCGAAACATACACTTCAGCATGCTGCATATTTAAAATTTCTCCATTTAATATCTATAAGCAATCAAATATCACTTATTTTTCTATTATTTTTATTATCCCACATAATTATAATTATCAGGGCGAACGGACCCAGGGCGAACAGGTATCAGAGCGAACAGGTAATAGGGTGAACAGGAATTAGGGCGAACGGACCCGGAACTGTGCACCGGGGGGGTCAAATGTTAAATTTCCAGAATACATTTGATAGGCCTTGAAACAAGATTTAGGATGTAGAAACTGACAGAAAATTTCTTCGGAATCCTAATCTTAACGAGATTAATCAATTTACTGTTATAATTTCATCTGACTTGAGAACCATAACTTCATATTCATAAAAACGCATTTCAGCATAGAAAAGGACACCTACAAATATTTTTTTTTTACCCATTTACAATGAGATGCAATAGAATTTACTTCTATCAACATTGTCTCTTCCACAACTGCATTCATATATAACCTTTACTACTAAAAAACTGTACATACAATGTAATTTTAATCACATGTTGATAAAGTTTCTTTGCACATACTTTTTGGAATTCTTTTTAAGTGCAAAACAGTAAATAAGTTTCAGCTGAAGTGAATGATTACTGTATACCAGAAGAAGAAGAAGAACAAATCTTATTCTACACAACAGAGCACAAGAATTGTCAGGTCTAACATGCTAGATACCACAGATGTACAGGGGCTCAGTGCAATATGTTAATGAGTAACAAACAAGTCAAGAAAAACTGGCAGGTCCCAGATCTATAATACTAAAACTTTTGGGAGATATCAATGTCCAATATTTTATTGTGTCCAGCAATTTACTGTCAAGCTAAATATTGTGTCCACACTTGTTTTTAATATACATGTACATGATATATATATGTTCAGCTTTCCCATGTTGACATTACATTTCATCATGCTTCACTCTGTCACTCTGTGTACCCCTTTATTTTCATGGTACCTCAAATTTTACAATATTTTTCAGTATGTAGTTTTTGTGCCAGAAGCCATACTACTGAACAGTCTACTAAATGGAAGTTAGCAACAGCAGTATGTGTAGAAAGATATCCTGTCATTACACAGGAGATGAATGAGATTGAGAAGAAATACAAAGATTTAATGACAAAAAGAGAGATTGAAAATAGCTTATTGTCTGCTCATGAGGAACAGTTAAGAAAAGACCAGTAAGTCTGTTTTATTATTTTATTATAGACACTGTTATACATTTTGGAATCAATAAAACCTGCTTTACAATGTAGTTACAGGAAATGATGTGAATGTAAAAAAAAAAAATCTCAAAGCACAAACATTTAGGAAAACAATGAAAGCCATTACTGTTAGTAGCTACAACCTACATATAAACTGCAATGAAATCCATACGATACCAGTATTACTGTCAGTAACTAGGCTAAAATCAGGAATTGTGCTGGGCTTTGCCAAATATTGCCAATTGTGATCCCCCCCTTTTTCTCAAGTAACAGATTTTCACTCTTGGTGATGTTTTAGGTTGCATGTTTTTCAGATGTCTTTATTCGTTTGGGACACATTTTCCATTTGCATTTAAATGTCCTGATGTCTGAACCACCACAGGATGTCATTGATGTCATTTTGTATAGTTCATCCCATTATCTGTGGCTAATCTAAACTATTTAGTGGCTGCTGTAAATGATGAGCTTATATAGTCCAGTCCACTTGTAATGGCTGCTGTCAATGATGAGCTTATATATATAGTCCAGTCCACTTGTAATGAAATCAGTTAAAATGAATAATTATACTATATGAGTTTCATTATCAAAAATATGTCACGAATGACCAAATAACGTAGTAACTCATGAATGCGTGCAGCGCACGAGTGAGTTACGTTATTTGGTCATGAATATACTATAATGTGTATCGCTTCAAAAAACATGGCGCCACCCACCCATGACAATAAAATAATTAAAATGCTTACCTTGAAATATTATTTTAGTTAAATTTGATCAAAATTGAAGCATACACAAAGCCAAATAACGTCTAATCTTTACGTTTCAAACTGGGAGTCTTCATATGACGTCGACAACGAAATGGCACGAAATATAGCGAGAGTGAAATTAAAAACGATAAAAATCACTGAAATTATCGTTTTTATTTAACTCTGAAAATTCTGTAATTCACAGCTATTTATATAATAATCGTTTATATTGAACAGATTATTTATTCCCATGAACACCCTTGAGTATATACCCGGTCTTGTTATACCAAAGTTAGGTTATAATGAGAAGCTTTCATATTCCCGTAAAATTACATTATTTTAAGTGAACTAGTCAGTAGTGCTGTAATTTTCTACAATGTAAAATCAGTATTTTACGACACTTGATAAGTCCATACTTTACATCTCAAAAATATATTAAAAAAAACAATCAACCACCTCTCACCTCAGACAACTGAACACAAAAGAGACAATGACATACCCGATATGGCTTTGGAAATCCAGTTCTTCAACTTGGCATGAGGACAGATACAACGCAAACATCACAGCAATTTTTTGTTGTTGTATAAAAAATAAATATCATAAATTATTTGCAGGGTGAAAGCAAAACGGAAAGGAGATGATGACGAGGAAATAATACACACAGGATTGGAGACTCAGACAGCTTTAGATAGAGAAGATGAATGGGATGCTGAATTAAAAGCCTATACCATTCCTAGTAGAATAGCAGGTAATAATTTACTCAAAAATATGACAGCTTCAATCACCACTATATGCTATTTGAAAGTGGTTTACCATTTTTAACGGTGCTGTTGTGGTTGTGATTGTAAGGTAGTTGGATTTATAACTACCCATGCAATCAGTGCCTATCACCACTAAAGTTGAGGGTTTTAATCTCGCTCATGGTGAGGTGTACTCGATACAACATATGTGATAAAGTTTGTCTGTGGCTTACGGCAGGTCGGTGGTTTTCTCCAGGTACTCCTGTTTCCTCCATTAATAAAACTGACTGCAACGATATAGCTTTGGTGTTAAACTAAAATAACCCTAACCCCATACCAGTTTTAGCCGAGTTGCATTAGCTTGAAAATTTAAACTACATTTTTGTATTTAAAGACAGATAAAGAGGTTTTAAGAAAAAAAATTCCTTTCATTCATATTGCAATAAAAGTCATAGAATAAAATAAAATGGTAGTGGATTTAATACAGAATATTAAGCATTGAAACATTTAATATAATCATTTTGTTGGGTATATGTATTTATTTTTTTTGCTTTCATGTTAATAGAAGCTGATGAAAATTTCAAATCTACCAAGAGAAAGCTGGACAGGAAACTTGTGCTGATAGTACAACAAATCATAGGAGGGAAAACTTTGTGGATTTTACCTCAGACATTTTATAACAATGAGGATTCACTTAAAGAGGTAGGTTTTACCTCAGGTTTTTTTTTTTTGATACCCACGGTTGAAGATGCTTGATCCTTCACCATCAACCAGGGTCAATTCATTTGAAAACCTTAACAGAGCTCATGCTAGAGGGCAGTTCATGCGAAGAAGTCACCTTGGGAAGGTTGACTTTGCTTTCTCAATGGTCAAAAGTGATGTTCAAGTTGCCTTGTATTTTTGAAGTGTCACCCACATATTTTTGCCACATGTCATTTATGAAAAAATCATTATCATGTTTATTGAAATCTATCATATTCATTAAGTATTTTGAAAGTGATTTTCTTGAAAAGTAATTCATTTCGGTTAAGTTCATACTTATGAATAATTCATTAGTTTATATCAATGGCCACCTCACAAAATCCTATACATTATTGACTAGTAAGAATACACCTTTCTTTTACAATCTGTGTAATCCATTGCCAGGCAATAGGAAAATTTAGTGCTGCTATGGAAACTATTATTTATACAATTCAGTTACTGGACAAACTCAAAATATATAATTTGACCCACATGTAATGGACAAGAAACCAGTAAAATCAACCATGTTACCGACTACTGTTAGTTTTGTCACAGGGTTCTTTCACCACAGGATTTTATATTTTTCCAGTGATCTTTTAACAAAGACAGTTGCTATGGCTCATATTTCATTCTAATCAAAACTTTTGAAATATTCATCATTTTTTACATTTCTCAAATTTGGACTTGTGGTGGAAAAATACATATAACGTGTTGATTTTATTTATTTGTATTTAGGCAGCAGAGAATGCATTACAAGAGCATTGTGGGACAGATTTAAAATCTAGTATATTTAGTAATGCACCAAGTGGAGTATATCAGTATAAATTACCAAAGCAAGTTTCTGAATCAGATGGTGCATCAGGAGTCAAGGTAACTTGATTTATTACCACAAAAAAATCTACACATCAAATTTTCAAATGATATGATGGTCTTAGATGGACTTGTTTATTCATGATGAAATGATTTTCCAGTATTACTATTAGTCACCAAATTTAAGAATTTATCGATGGGTTTGGGTTTATGGTGTTTTCTGCCACTTTCAACAATATTTCAATATATCGTGGTGGTCAGTTTTATTGGTGGAGGAAACCCGAGTACTCGGAGAAAACCACCGACCTGTCGCAAGTCACTTGACAAACTTTATCACATAATGTTGTATCGAATACACTTCGCCATGAATGGGGTTCGAACTCACAACTTTAGTGGCGATAGGCACTGATTGCACAGGTAGTTGTAAATTCAACTACCATACGACCACGACAGTCCCAGAATTTATCAATGTCATTGGAATTACAATCTGTTATTATACTCTTAACATCTGACAGAATAACGGTTATATCCAGATGAACTTTTGTATATCAATACATTTTTTAAATCCAATCAAAGAGCTTTACATACAATAATAAAAAGTGTGAAAGGCACTGTTATGACTTTGCTAGCTGAATTTCCATTGGCTGATAACAAGTTCATCTAGACGTGACCTCTAATCTGGTTTTACCAGGTGTTACGGGAGTGCAGATTTTAATCAGGTTGTTCGAATAGAAAACATAAGAGAGTTTTGTTATTGTACTCCAAACTGTAACCAACATACCTGGGTGGCATACAATGTTGTGGTTGGACAATTTTGGACAACAAACACAACATTCATTCTGGAACATTTCATTACATAAGACATTGACGACGTTGATACTGTGACATCACGATCAGTTTTTATTTCACTTGGAAATGTCTGTATTTCATGGGCATTTATTTAATAATATGACTATTTGTGTTTATGCTTCCAGACCAGTTTACAAAACATTTGCAAGTTTTGTTCCTAATAATATTTTGTTCAGTTTTATAATTGTAAGACCAAGGCTATATTTAAAGAAAATAATACCTAAACTTAAAATTATACAAGAAAGGTTAAGTAGAGAACATTATTTTTATCATCAAATCTTGGAATTTGTATTTGAATAGACCATTCGCACATTTCCGACTTTGATTCCAAAATTATACGTTTTTACAGGAGTTATTTCCCTTTGAAGTGGACAAAAGGGTTTCCTTTCATTTTATGAAAATAACATATTTTTTCTCACAAAATTTTATTGTTGCAGCAACTTATATAAATTTTATATTTGCTATGAAATCAATGCGATTTTTTACAAGGTTCAAATATCTACAAATTATGGAAAAATGATACTCAAATTTGTTGTCCTTTCCATTGCTCTTACTAAATCAGGTACCATTTTGGCCATCGTAAGGGAAATAACTCATATAAAAACATAATTTTAGAATCAAATCAGGAATGTGCATAAGATCTATTGGATATTGGATATTAACATGAAATGCACAAGTTGTACCTTGATTTCTGTTTCAGGTATTTTTCTATAGAGCTGAATTTAATGGTGGTGCTGTTAAAATAAATGAAAAGGATATAACTGACTATAAATGGGTAACATTAGAGGAATTATCAGACTATTTAATACCTGCATATGAGAAAGCAGTCAAACAGTTTGTTTTAGAATTTTGAAATAAATATTTGATCTCTACTATAAAATATTTTGTTTATTAGACTTTTTATTTATGAGCCTGTATTTACTCATCTGATTATTCATGAGAGGGGGTAGGGTTATGCTGTTTAATGCAACTGCCAACAAAAATTCAGTTATATAGTGGAGGATACCGGAGTACCCAGAGAAAATCACAGACCTGCTGCAAGTCACTGACAAATTTTATCACATAATGTTGTATCAAGCACACCCTGCCTGAGGATTAGTGGTGATAGATGCTGATTGCATAGGTAGTTGTAAATCCAACTACCATACGACCATGACAGCCCCTCAAGCATGAGAAAAAAAACTTGCTATTCACATTCCCATTGTTAAACGATGTCATGTTGTTTAAGCCAAATTGGATTTCAGATCCTCACAAAAAATTTAAACTTTGTAAGGGACCATCAAATGACTAATTCATGTACAGTTTGGATTCAGTCAAGTTTCCAATATAGAGAAAATGTTCAATCACAAAGGGTTCTATGTATTAACTTTGTGTTATGGTGGTGGTGATCTGACCAATTGACAGAAAACAGACATGCATAGACAAAGGACCATCCAAGATTTCCTATTGACACAAATAAGACATGTATGATAAAGGACCATCCAATAAACATTCTGATCTATTTGTCATCGTTTTGTGTCTTTTTATCTGAATACCTATCACTTTTTAATCTTCTTCACTGAAACCATTTGATTAACTATGATTTGCAATTTTGTTTCAATCAGAAATTCAACATAACTGCCATGAACTAAAACCACAGAGCAGCCAAGCACCTCCCCAGGTAGTGGTTAAGGAGATGCCCTCTCAAGGAGAGGGGCGTATTAAACAGAAATAATGAATGTGGACCACTTGATACCTTGACACATAAATATTAATACCAATAAATACTTTTTTAGTTATTTTACTGCATTTCTAGATTGATTTTTGGTACAAGGTAAAGGCAATCTGTCACTCTGCTTGTGCAAGAACTTTTTTTTTGTAGATTAGGTATTGGAAAAAAAAGTTTCTTGGTTGGAATTATTTACCAACTGACCAGTTTGATAACGGAATACAAACTGTAGTTTGGTTAAACAAAAAATTTAGCCAACACCTAATCTAAGAGGTAAACAATTCTTCACAAGTACAAGTGAATTATATTAACTGACAGATAAACAATGAAAGTGAACACTGCAATCTTTCCCAACAATTAAGAACATCACTAGATAATAGTTGAACTTTAAAAACATGATTAAAGTCAAGTATCAAATAATTTAGTTCTGTCATTTTTTCACTACAGAGGAACCTATATTTCTCGAAGTTGAATGGACCAATGATTTTACTTAGACATAACTAAGTAATTGAGTTATCTGTAATACATTACATGAACAGTGAAACCTGTCTAAACCCAACCTTCTTGGGACCAACTTTTGTTTTCGGAATAGACAGGTTAAATTATAAAGATTTCCTACAAAGTGAATTTATCTAAAGTTGGGTTTATACAGGATTCAGGTTTATTCAGGGTTCAGTTTAAACAGGTTGCTAAAAGATACAATGAACGTATCAAATGTTTACTTTGATGTATTGACAGAAACTAGTTATCCATTCTGAGTAGCAGATAACGAAGTGCGACTATATTTATAATCGGTGAGTGATTCTTATTTAACACAAAGTGAGCAATTGTTTTAGCTATACCATGACGAGATCAAGTTAGTTACATTTGATGAGATGATGATGATGTCCACCTGTACTAGACCATGTTTAGCTGGATTTTTATAGTGCTCATTCACTGAAACAACAGTCTGCTGGTAGACATTTCGCCTCACACAGACACATTATTCTGACTCTGAGCCAACCCGTCTTTGCTCTTGCTCCTTGACGTTACATGCTCAGATGCAACTGTGGTTTTAACCTATTATATACCACACTCGAGTTGAGTATGCTATCTATTACACCACAGATGCGGTTCCATTCAAAATGACTGAAGTGGATACTAATTAATGGAGACATAAAAAGAGTATGCATCAATAATATAATGTTAATATATCAATATTTACAATATAACAATTCAAACAATGTTCACATGAAAAATATGTATGACAGTTTATTGGCAGTAGTTTGTGATTTGCATGAAAATATGGAGTCCCTATTTGATTGTGGGAACTTTGATAGGGTTCAAAGGATCATGATCAATTGTTTGGTGTAACATTAATCCCAGTACACCAACACGATTAGACATGGCAACTCTGATATTTCTTTCCTGCTCAAATAATTCATCCAGTCTCAGCCACTGAAAAAAATAATAATGCATTGTAAGAACAATAAGCTTCCTTGTGACACTACCGCTATAAATAGATAAAATAAAAACGTAGATATCATATTTAATGCACTCAACACATTTCTGGAATAACCTTCATTAGGTATGCTCAAAACCGAAAGATTGGAAAACCAAATAATTTAAAAGTCTATCGGAGCAATAAAATCAAAGGGTCTCAACAGAATAGCCAAAATCGGCTATGGTCACCTATGTCTGAGGGAGGAGAACCTTACTTTTGATAATAATTACATTATTTAGATACAATATAGGTTAATGAATACGACTGTAAATACTGCCACATCATACAGAAATCTTAATCACATGCTGAAATGATGTAAAATTGTTTACCAACGAAGGATGTCATGATATGGCATAAATATTTCACATGCAGTTCCTACAAATGAGAGGTTAACCAGAATCTTGACGCAAAAAACAATCGCAGACCGATAAATTTGATATCATCATGATATGATATAGTTCCCCCATAAGTATCCATAATATAAGTTACACATCATATTAGATGTAGTTTCTAAGAAACGAATGCCTTCTTCATTCCACTTTTTAGAGTGTACATTCAGAGCCCCTGGAAAAATATTGTGTTATTTTCAAACCTCAGAGATGTAAAACAATTGAGGGGAGTGAGTGATTGATTGTTGTTTAATACTAAACAAGCTATTTTGCATCTACATGTATATCATGGCGAGAACAAGTTACATTCGATGAAATGATAATGATGTCTGCTTGGTACTAGACCAACACACTTAGCTGTATTTTTACAGTGCTTCCACACCAAAACAACAGTCTGTGGGTAGACATGTTGCTTCACTCTGGAATTATTATCCTGATTTCGAGCCAACCAGTTCTTGTTCTTTCTCCTTAATGCTGCATGCTTAGCGGATAAGCAACAAATACTAATTTTATAGCATTTGGTTTGACACGACCAGGGCTCGAACCCACGATCTACCCATTACACCATCAATTCAGTTCTCTTGAGTGGAGGAAACAATAAACAAACATGTGACTGCATATCATCTGATGATCTTTTTTTTAGTCAATGAATTCTAAAGATAAATGCCAATGATATTAAAATACCTATTCAAAATATTAATCATAATTCTGTATTAATTACCTGTCTAACCCTTTCCATGTCAATTTCAGCTCTTCGTAACTTTTCCCAACACAGATGTTTGTTACATTTTCTCTTGGGGAATCTACAAAACTCGCCAGTTTCTTCAAATACATTACAGACAAGTGGACATCCACAAACTTCCTCTGGACCAATCTAAGAAAAAAAAAGAAAAAATTAAGTTACGTTTTCTTCTTTGTCTGAAGCAATATTCTAACAAATCATTTGCACATTAGATTCTAGATTCTAAGATTATTGTTTTTTATAGGAATGATTTCCCTTTTGCCAAGCAAAATGGTACTCATTCAATGCAAAAGCAACGTAAAGGACGTGGAATTTGAGTACAATTTTCTGATAATTTGCAGATTAATAAGATGATAATTTTATAGCAAATAGATCGAAAATTCATAAGTTATTACAATATTAACATTTTGTTCAGAATATGTTCATTGGAATTTGCATGGAAAAAGACCCTTTAGCTCACATTAAAGGGAAATAACATGTATAAAAATGTATAATTTTAGAATCAAGTTAGAAATGGGTAATTAACAACAATATTAAAAGCCAACAACGTGGAATTTCACATATTTTGAACACTTGAAATAGTAAAATAAGACAAATTTCCAAAATACAGTGGGTCCAGCAAATTACTTTTTCAAGCATATTACTGTGTCCTGCAATTTACTGTATCGAGCAAAATACTGTGTTCACACTGGTATTTAACATACACTTGTTCAATATGCTGTGGTCGTATAATGCTTTGCTCTGCATGGCCTTTAATAAATGGCTTTTATGGCAAGGACTAATCCACAAAAAAGTTATTTATAAAGTAAAATAGAGTCCAAATATTTTCTTTTTCAACCAAATCATGATTACTTTATGTATAACCGTACTTACCTTAGGTTCTTTAGTGTGTTCAGGACACAATACTTTTAATCTTTTACAGTAGACTTTCTGTTGGATGTTGTAGTAGTCACAGAACATAGAATTTCCTTCTATTCTGGTTTTGTATATAGAACCAAATGATGTTTGAGCTTCAAACTGAAACCAAAAAAAAAATAAAGATGTAATACATTGTACATCTAATGGTGAATCTAACCTTTACCATAAAAATATACAATTGTTTATATGGAAATGATGTTTTAAGGAAATAAATTGCATATTCAAATATTTTTATTTATTTCTAGTTTTCTTTGTTTAGAACAGGTAACTACATAAATGTATGTATGATTTTGTACACATGATTTTTGTTTTGTATCTATGGAACCAAATCATACTTGAGATTAGTCTTAATCAACTTGTAGTAAAATAGTTCCAATTACATTTTTTTGTATTCATATCATTTAGAACTTTTTCACACACCAGATACCAAATTCAGTAATAATTTTAAGTAAAGGGGCAAAATGAACATACATGAAAATGTGAGAACGTTTGTATTTCGGATTCTGAGTGGCCTTTATCTGGTATCAACAAGATCATATGATTTCAAAACCTTTCAATACTCTGGCAATTAATACAAGTCTGCATTATATTTTTGTTGTTGCTCAGACTGAAGTTTTGATATTTTATTTGCCTTGGTGAAAGTTTTGAATGTTCATTATTTCACAATAATTCTAATTTGGTTGACACAAGACAATTTTTTGCAAAACTATTGGTTATAAATACCAATTACCAAAAATAATAATAATTCTTTTCAGGAATAAGCCAAAGTTTGCTTTTTCTAACAATTAACAATTTTAAGTGCACTGTCACTTCTTCAGTGCTTCTGGATAATGCCATCAATTTCAAACAATCAAAGTTGTACAGTACATGTCTTTGTTTATGAGTAAAGATTAATAAAAGCAATTAAATCGTACACACCAACTACAATATACTGTGAAATCACTTTTAATTGTGGGATACCAATTTTCGTGGGTAGGCTATCCACGAAATTAAGAATCCAACGAACAATGAAACTTGGGAAGCAGTTTGACATCGATATATAGCCATGATGTCCTCGAGTGACCTCGACTTTCTGGGCCAGCTGAATAGGGGACAGTTGACAATTTTAATGACTAAGTAAGTACAAGAATACCTTTTAATGGGTTATAATCCACATGAACATGTTTGTGAATGATTTGATTTTGAATGCATGTGTAAAAATGACAGAAATGTTTATTTGTGAAAAGATTTGAACAACTTCCGGTAATTTACTTCCAAATCATATACTAACGGTGACACATTTTTAAGTGTTGTATAAACATTTCACTATTAAATTATAACACCCTTCAATTAACATATTAGATCACCTTTCTTTAAACAATTAAGTATAAGTTAACTGTACATTTGCCCCGGGGTCAGGATTAATTTTGAGAAACGATTACGAGTGATTTCAATCCGAGATAAGGGTATATGTAAGATCGAACATGTTGAAGTAATTTTACTTACAAGTACAATTTGTCATTGCAATCAAAATAATGAGAAAAAACAAACTTTATTTAGTTATGGAAAATAAAATGGAGATTAGATATTTGTAAAATATAATTTTTTTAAAATATATGTTGATGGAAATTGTTAATGTACTTGCTCATAAAATAATTTCAGATGATTTTTTTTTAATTTTCAAATTTGATGAAATAACACTGATTTGCACTGATCAATGATTATGAAATTCAAAAGCAGACTCTGTTCTTAGTTGATATATGCAAAAAATAATTGATAAAATGAGCACGTTAATATCCACGTTCCACTTCCGATTACATAATTCTACGATTCATTTGTCTAATGTATTGAAGCTTTCTCAAAGTTTTGAAACCCAGTGAAACTTATTATGTTGAAGATATAAAATCAACGAATTTTATTTTGGTACAAACACAAAATCCATGAATTTACGAATCTACGAACTTGTAATTTTTAACCAAACCACAATAATTGATACCCACGAAGAAAAGTACTTTCACAGTAAAACAAATTAATTCATAACACTGGGATGATTCTAGTTAGAAAATAATATTAAACTGAAAATCACTGAAACATAGCTAAAACTCACTACAATCCCTTTCAAAAGATCCAATTTTTACCTGTTCTGACTGTATTTTGCAATTTTCGGGAAAAAAAATTCTTTAATGATAATAGCTGGAGACAGATATAAATAACTGCAAAAAATCATCCCTGATAACAGATTAATTTATTCCCATAATATATAATTGGATTATTACCTTAGAGAAACATTTTTCCATATGACGTAAGGCTCCTTTCTGATTGAGTTCTACACCACAAGTCACACAATATAAACTCAATTCCATATCGTCTTCTTCTACAACCTACAGCAGAATGATTAATGATTCTATGAATTTTACTGTTGTACACACACAGATTAATGTATTAACACAGACAAGAGTGTAATTGTAATTCCTGTTAACCACAAATATTTTATTTAATCATAATTTGCATTATATAAGTTCTGACCTTTTTTCCATAAAAAAAAATACAATGGGGCTTATACAAATGTGGGGTTGATTTAAACTTTATTTTTCTTTATTTCAAGATTGTTAAGAATTCTTTTGCATGCACTTTCTTGGAGTGAAATTATAAAATAAATTATTTTATCTTTTATTCTTGAGACAGGAATGAGAAGGTAACTGATCAGTGATGTCATAAGTACATACCTCCTGATCAGTAGTTGCGGTTATATGTCTAGCCCTCTCAACAATAGCATCTAATTCTTGGTGTCTAAGATCAAGATCTCCTAACATCTGTCTTGTTTCTAGTTGCTGTCGACGTATCTTTTCCAATGCCCGTTTATTATTTTCCTCGGATATACATGGACTATTCTGCCATTGTTGTATCTTTGGTGGTAAGAGTTCATATATACGACTGTAATAACATGAGGTATAATCGGTATAATATTTAAACAGAAAATTCTCTCTGTTGTTAGATCTAATGTACATAAGAATTAAACTATGATGTCTACCATGATGTCAAATATTCAGAATCAGGACAGTGTTTTACAAAGCCTCTATGTCAAATATTCAGAATCAGGACAGTGTTTTACAAAGCCTCTATAAGACTTGAGCAGAACAATCTCCAATGCATTTGTTAAAGATTTAAATGTTTGTAAGTCTTATGGGTAGTTGATGAGTGAGTGAGTGAGTAAGTGATTGTTGGTTAATGCCAAGTGAGGAATTTTTCAGCTAAATCTTAGCAAGAACAAGCTACATGGGCAATTAATGAAATGATGACCAGAAGTAAATGTTTCTCAGCTGCTTTAATACATTGTGATTAGAATTAAAAAATTTAATCATTGTATCTTAGTTTATCAGAATTTTAACGAATCCAATAAAAAACACAAGTAGCTATTGAATAATACAAGTACAGTTAAACCTGTCCTAACAGTCACCTCGAATTACCAGTCACCTGCTGTAAACAGCCAATTTAAAACCACTAACCGGCCACTGACAACAGGTTTAAATGAACGCTTTGCATTGTGACAAATTCTGAGCTTGATTTTTTGTGATATTGTGGCTGACATTTTGAAAATGGAGACAGGTAGAAATTTTGTGATGTCGGGAATCAATTCAGGATATCATAATCTACCTACATATGAAATTTCGTTGAAATCAAACAATGTTGAATTTGTGAGGTATTGTGGCGGCCATTTTGAAAATGGCGACCGGTAGAAATTTGTCGATGTCATGAATCAATTCGGAACATCATAATCTACCTACACATGAAATGTCGTTGAAATCGGACAATGTTGAATTTGTGCGGTATTGTGGCGGCCATTTTGAAAATGGCAACCGGTAGAAATTTTTCGATGTCATGAATCAATTCGGGACATCATAATCTACCTACATATTAAATGTCGTTGAAATCGGACAATGTTGAATTTGTGCGGTATTGGGGCGGCCATTTTGAAAATGACGACCGGTAGAAATTTTTCAATATCGGGAATCAATTCGGGACATCATTATGTACCCACATATCAAATTTTGATGATATCGGACGATGTTGAATTTTTACGGTATTGTGGCGACCATTTTGAAAATGGCGACCGGTAGAAATTTTTCAATGGTGGGAATCAATTCGGGACATCATTATGTACCCAAATATCAAATTTTTATGATATCGGACAATGTTGAATTTTTACCGCCCATTTTTTATGCCGTATTTTGGCAGCCATTTTGAAAATGGCAGACATCTTGAAAATTTTGACAACACAGAATTGCTCCTCTAATGGTGACCTACCACTATGTCATATTTTATGTCTATCATTATCCATTTAGAAGTTATCAACATTAATGTACGAAATTTCAAGTTTCCCATAGGATTCTATAGTTAACCCCCACCCCCTTTGAACCCCTAAAAATATGGCTTTGACCCCCTTTACCACAAATCTGAAAACTTTAGGATCAACTAGAAACATATATCTATAACTCCACCAAGTTTCATGAAATTCTGTCCAGTAGTTCCTGAGATCTGCCGTGGACAAGTTCATGGTCCACGGAAAGAAAGAAAGGAAAAGAATAATAAAAATAATAATAATAAGAAACGGAGCAAAAACAATAAGTCTCCCAACGTTGTTTGGAAGACTTAATAAACGGCCACTCAAAAGTTTATCCCATTATATCAGATTACAGGTATTTAATGGTCAGTTTTAATCCTAGATTTTGAAAAATTGTCTGTAATTAATTTTCGAGGTGTTCTCAATACACAATATGTCATCAAATCATTGAATGAAGAACTGCAAATTACTACAAAAACACAGCAGCTTTGCAAAGAGGCTGTCATATATTATAAATAATTACCTTCTGGATACAGTAATATGCGAATCATTATAAATAAGCCGCCACTTGTCTTACCCAGCCCTTTTTCTTTGTCCCAAAGGAGACCGTTGAATACAAATTTGACTGTATAATTTTTATGTTACTGTTTACCAAGTTCATAGAAAAATTATCGTAATCAGACAAAAAAACTTTTAACATATGTTACCTTTTAGCTAACTTCATGCCACATTGATCAGAACAGTACTTAGAATGTGGTCTTGATGCCTCTGTACACCCAGGACCATAACATTGACGAGCCTCCTCTTCCTCATGTTGATATTCTCTTACATCTTCTACCTCTATGTGTCTATTTTTCTTACGATCTGAGGTTGTTTTCTCTTTTTTGTAAGATTTTCCTGACTGAAAAAACCCAAAGTATATGTTGTATTAATCTGTTACATATTACACAGTCTTAGGGGCTTCACTCTAACAATTGTTTTCGTTCATTTAGCCTGCATAATTTCAGGGAAATTATTTTCCCCCAATATTTTATACATCATGTTTTTGTCCTTGGTAGGAGCTTAGAGTTATAGTTGAGTTAGTTAGGAATTGTATTTTTTATTATATATTTTTGCATAGTCATAAGGGCTCTACCTGAGTAGTTTTATGCTGGGTTCTATCGCATTAGTTTAAGTACACTGCAGGGTTCTACCGCAGTTTCAGTTCACAATGCTGGGTTCTACCGCATTATTATTTTAAGTACACTGCTGGGTTCTACCGCAGTATTCAAGTTCACAATGCTGGGTTCTACCGCATTATTTTAAGTACATTGCTAGGTTCTACCGCAGTATTCAAGTTCACAATTGCTGGGTTCTACCACATTATTTCAAGTACACTGCTGGGTTCTACCGCAGTATTCAAGTTCACCATGCTGAGTTCTACCACATCATTTTAAGTACACTGCTGGGTTCTACCGCATTGCTTTCGGATATTTAAGAAGTTGCTAATTTCAATGTAATAGAAGAAATCCACACGTTCTGGCTTATAGGGCTGGATAGGTCTACCTTCAGACAGTATGCTGGGATCTACCGCATACTTTTAAATTTTCAGTTTGGTAATTATTTTATTACGAGCCAAAAGTTTATGATGTAGTGTTTGTATTAGGGCATTTATGCAGGCCTATAAAGGTGTAGAATTAGGGAAAATTTTTAGTCAGAGTAGCCCCAAGAAGCCAAATAATTTTGATATGTGAAGACAATGAGTATTGTATATTTGAACAAAGATAAAGGTTAATATTGTATTGTGAATCCATTGGTTGCATTTTATGTAAATAATAAAAGTTATCACCTTACTGTGTAATATATATTAAACACAATACTTGTACACAGGTACACTACTTAGATTTATGATTCTTGCCTACTCTTACAGTGTAGTTGAGGATCTTAAATTCTATATAAGCCCGGAAGCCTCGGTCACAGATCTTTATATGGAATAAAGAACATGAGAGACAATATGGTAGGGCGAGCAGGATAGCTAGTTTTTAGTGGGCTGTTATATGGACGATGGAACATGAGTAACAATAAAAATATACACAGGATAACAGAGGCTGTTATAACAATTTTCTGGCTACATGGTGGATTAGGAACTGGGGTAATTAATGTCCATGAGACTCCAGAAACAAGTCTGATATGGATGGATAAATTTGTTTTTTTTTGGTTTTCTTCTTAATACCAAATGATGGCCCCAATAAATATCAAGGACATCATACTTCAGCCAATAGATATTGTGTACATTTGAGGGATTTCTCAAAATTGTACATTGAATCTAACTACTCCTTAAGATATACACATTTGTTGATCCAAGATTGTAAAACAAACCATGTCAATTTATTTGAAAAAAATAGTATGTCCAAATTGATACATATATAAATATATACTTTACCATTATGGAGATATCTATTTACTATATACAAAATGTATGCCAAAACTGTTAATGTGGTTTGAAATATGCGGGGGGCGGGGGGGGGTTTGTGGTTTTTTTTATCAATACAAAATGATGGCCCCATTTAATATAAGGGACATTATACTTCAGCCAATAGATATTGTGTACATTTGGGGGATTTCTCAAAATTGTACATTGAATCTAACTACTCCTTAAGATATACACATTTGTTGATCCAAGATTGTAAAACAAACCATGTCAATTTATTTGAAAAAAATAGTATGTCCAAATTGATACATATATAAATATTAGTGATCATGATGCATCAATAATTTTTATAGAATGTCCTAAATTTCAAACCAGATCTTTTCAAAGAGAAGTATGGTTATATGAACGAACTGACCATGAAAATCTGTCAAGCAAACTCGATACCGTCGATTGGAATGCATTACTTTCTGACTTGGAGGATGTTGATGAAATGTGTAATACCTTCACCGAGACATTCCTCAGGGTCGCAAGGGAGTGCATTCCAACCAAAATGGTCACTGTACGTAATAGCGATAGACCCTGGTTTAATAGTGAACTCAGAAGAGAAATTAGAAAACGAGACCGTATTCGTAAGACAGCAAAAAAATATAACAAACAATCAGATATCGACAGATACAAGAAACAGAGAAACAAAGTTAATAATTTAACCAGAGGCTCTCAAGAGCCTGTATCGTTCACCTGGATATCAACAGATCCAATTGGTCCTATGTAAAAACTATGTCCTGCAGTGGTAGTCATCTTGGAATTTCGATCAACATAAAAAACACAAAGTTTGTAAAGGACCTTCCAATGATTGATGCACAGTTTAGGTACCGGTTCAATCAGTGCAATAGCTTCAGAGAAGAACATATTTCTGTATTTTCCGCATATAATCCTGTGTTAATACTATGACATGTGGTGGCAGCCATCTTGAATTTCGGATCAGCATAAAAAATCCAAACTTTTTAGAGGACCTTCAAATGATCCTTCCTGGGCAGTTTGGTTTCAATTGTCCATGTGGTTTAAGAGAAAAAGCGTTTTGAAAAATTTTTTCCCATAGGGTCCAAAGTTAAACTAAGTCCTGCCGTACCCGCCATTTTGAATTCATATCGGAACAAAAAATGTAAAGTTTGTAGAGGACCATCCAATGGACATTCATGTACAGCTTGGCTTTAATCATATTTGTAGTTTCTGAGAAGAAGGCATTTGAACATTTTCCCATAGGGTCCAATGTTAATCTATGTCCTGCGGTAACAGCCATCTTGGATTTCTGATCGTCATAAAAAACATAAACTTTGTAGAGGACCTTGTAATGATCATTCCTGGGCAGTTTCGTTTCAATTATCCAAGTGGTTTCAGAGAAGAAGCGTTTTGAAACATTTTTCCCATAGGATCCAATGTTAAACTAAGTCCTGCCGTAGCCGCCATTTTGAATTTCATAGCGGAACAAAAAACCTCAAGTTTGTAGAGGACCATCAAATGAACATTCATGTACAGTTTGGCTTTAATCATATTTGTAGTTTCTGAGAAGAAGGCATTTGAACATTTTCCCATAGGGTCCAATCTTCATCTATGTCCTGCGGTGGTGGCCATCTTGGATTTCCGATCGGCATAAAAAACAGAAATTTGTAGAGGACCTTCCAATGATCATTCCTGGGCAGTTTGGTTACAATTGTCCAAGTGGTTTCAGAGAAGAAGCGTTTTGAAACATTTTTCCCATAGGGTCCAATGTTAAATTAAGTCCTGCCGAAGTCGCCATTCTGAATTTCATATCGGAACAAAAAACCTCAAGTTTGTAGAAGACCATCCAATGAACATTCATATACAGTTTGGCTTTAATCATATTTGTAATTTCTGAGAAGAAGGCATTTGAACATTTTCCCATAGGGTCGAATGTTAATCTATGTCCTGCGGTGGCGGCCATCTTGAATTTCCGGTCTGCATAAAAAACAGAAGCTTAGTAGAGGACCTTCCAATGAACATTCCTGGGCAGTTTCGTTTCAATTGTCAAAGTGGTTTCAGAGAAGAAGCGTTTTGAAACATTTTTCCCATAGGGTCCAATGTTAATCTAACTCCTGCCGTAGCCGCCATTTTGAATTTCATATCGGAACAAAAAACCTAAAGTTTGTAGAGGACCATCCAATGAACATTCATGCACTGTTTGGCTTTAATCATATTTTTAGTTTCTGAGAAGAAGACATTTGAACATTTTCCCATAGGGTCCAATCTTAATCTATGTCCTGCGGTGGTGGCCATCTTGGATTTCCGATCGGCATAAAAAACAGAAACTTTGTAGAGGACCTTCCAATGATCATTCCTGGGTAGTTTGGTTTCAATTGTCCAAGTGGTTTCAGAGAAGAAGCGTTTTGAAACATTTTTCCCATAGGGTCCAATGTTAAACTAAGTCCTGCCGTAGCCGCCATTTTGAATTTCATATCGGAACAAAAAACCTTAAGTTTGTAGAGGACCATCCAATGAACATTCATGTACAGTTTGGCTTTAATCATCATTTGAACATTTTCCCATAGTGTCCAATGTTAATCTATGTCCTGCGGTGGTGGCCATCTTGGATTTCCGATCGGCATAAAAAACAGAATCTTGGTAAAGGAAATTCCAATGATCATTCAGTTACAGCTTGGGTTCAATCAGTTCATTATTTTCAGAGAAGAAGATCTTTGAAATTTAAGCCAATCAGAGCATATTATTGGCCCTGGCAGCCATGTTGAATATCCGACTGGAACGAAAAACAGAAACTTTGTAGAGGACCATCCAAGAAACATTTCTGCTAAGTTTGGTTCCAATTGGCCAAGTGGTTTCGGAGAAGAAGCTTGAAATGTGAAAAGTTTACAGACGACGGACACCGAGTGATGACAATAGTTCACATGGACCTTCGGTCCAGGTGAACTAAAAAAGACAGCTAAAGAACATTTCGAACAAAATTTAGACACTTTAATCTTAGAAAATATATCAAATCTAAAAACTTACTGGAAAATGATGAAGATGCTAATTAAATCTAATAAAGGATGTAGTAATATACCCCCTCTCCAAAATATAATTCAGGATGAAGGACTAGAAGAGGTAGTTTACGAAGACGACGAGAAGTGTGAATTACTAAATAAATATTTTAGTTTTATTTCTTCTTTGGAAGATGCCAATATTCCTCTTCTAGATATTGAACATAGGACCAATAATTTTCTGCGAGACATAGTCATTACAACAGATGAGATTGTTGATATTATTAAAATTTTAAATCCTAATAAAAGGACGTTGGCCACTGGTCCCCCGACGCCAAGGTTATATGGTAAGATTAAATTTTGAAACTACTGTAAACTAGAGGTTCAGGTGAGCTTGTATCACTCACATGACTTAAATAATTCTGAAAGGGGACCACCCAAGGACCATTTTGAAGTAAAAAAAAGGGGAATAACTCTGGTTAGATTTGTTGAAAAATCATCATTATCAAACTTGACCTAGATATTCATGAGTTACATTTACATACCAAACCTTGTTTCAATCTGACTTTTTGTTCACAAGTTATAATTTGGAAACCAAAAAAATAGCAATTTTGAAGAATAAAAAGGGATGTAACTCTGGTAAGATTTGTCGAAAAATGATCGCTATCAAACTTGACCTAGATATTCATGAGATACACTTACATACCAAACCTAGTTTCAATCTGACTATTTGTTCCCAAGTTATCATCTGGAAACCAATTCGAGACACACGAACAAAGTATAAAAAGGGATGTAACTCTGGTAAGATTTGTCGAAAAACGATCGCTATCGAACTTGACCTAGATATTCATTATATACACTTACATACCAAATCTAGTTTCAATCTGATTATTTGTTCCCAAGTTATCACCTGGAAACCAAATATTTAGCAATTTTGAGGTATAAAAAGGAGCATAACTCTAGTAAAAATAGTCGAAAAATTGTCATTATCGAACTTGACCTAGTTCTTCATAAGATACACTTACATACCACACCTAGCTTCAATCTGACTTTTCATTCACAAGTTATCATCTGGAAACCAAGCACACGGACGGACGACACCTATATCTATATCGAAGAAGCGTCTGGGGACAATAAAGCGTCGGGACCTGATATAATCAGTCACAAAATGTTAAAATTATGTCCTGAAAAAATAGCAGTCCCTCTTCAAATAATTTTTAATAAATCTCTTTTACAATGTAAATATCCAACCAGCTGGAAGATTGCACATGTGATTGCTATATTTAAAAAAGGTGACAAGTCATTACAGGGATCTACACTAACAGTCGCCCAGTCGCCCAAGGCGACTTAAAATTGTATTGGGCGAGTGAAAACTCGATTACTTCTCGCCCAGGTGACGACTGAAAATTTTGGGAGCGATGTCAAGAATTATTAATTCCCGCACCTGTTTTTAGACGTACCAAAATTGCGACTGGTTTCCGATTTTTATTTTACTTATTTTGGTAATGGTATATCGAAATCAGCGATGTCAGTAGAATTATCCCTGAGAAATGATTGTCGGTTTCCTCAAGTCAATTTTTTGCCGCCGGGTCGTTATCTTTTATTACTATTACTAATAAATACAATAAAATAAAATAAAATGAACACACCGGCCCTCTATTCTAACTCTAAGATAGCCAAAGCGCTTAGGATATCGGTAAAATGATCATGATTTAAAACCTGTACGTGACGTACATTATGGATAAAGTGGCCACCGGTGATGTGCCCAGTGGAACCGTTTTTTTTTTTTTACAGAAATATACGCATTTATCAACGAAATATGAGTGATGCAATTTTATTGGCTTAGCAAAAGCCTTTATGATTTATTTTGTGACCTTCACGGGAAAGATACCAAAACACTGATTTGACAGAAACAAGAAAAAAACTAAAATTTTAACACAACACACTCCTTTATACCATTATAGGACCAAAAGTGAGACCAGGTGTACCATTGGTGGTAAGCATATTCTACATCCCATAAGACACATGTTTGTTCATTTTGAATTTGTGGTTTAACATCTCTTGAAGAAAAAAACCCTGCATGCAAGCCTGTCCTTAAAATTTTCCTATGGTAGGGGAAACCAACAATCAATTTTACATGGCCAAATGACAATGCATAATTGTTTGTTGGCAATATATTTCAACTATTTCAGAACCTATGGCTAAGCAAACCACAACTGAAAATTAAAAGAATGAAAGTCATATTTCTAATTCTTTCAGATTTTGTTTTAATCATATTCATAAATACAGTATACAGTATAAGATTAAAATTGGTGATTAACTTTAAAACACATATAACATATATCCGCAACAGAATACCGAAGGAACAAGTTAAAGGAATTATTCAAAAAAACAACAGAATCCAAAAACAAGTCAAAATTGACTTGTCAAAATGGAGATATTGTTAAAATATCTGATTTACCATATCTGAAATCTACCTGAAAAAAAGCTGGGCACCTAAATTATTTGTTGGGCTCCTTGAAAATGAAAGTTAGGAGACCAGGTGGCGACCATGGTTCAAAAGTTAGTGTATATCCCTGCATTACCGTCTAATTATAGACCTATATCTCTCATAAGTTGTGTTGGAAAAATAATGGAAGTGTTATCTATAAATATGTTTTTAAGCATCTGCAAAGAAACAAGTTAATTTATGAATATCAATCTGGTTTTCTCCCAAAATATTCAACAGTACACTGTTACAATATCTTTCTAACTAAATGAAGAACGTCTTCTATTTACGATACATTTATTATCTCTAAGCGTTCCATACAATGGTTGTCGCTACGTAGCGACGTAAAGTATTGTTACGTTACATGGCGCGAATTGATGGTAAACTTTAACCAATATAAAATAATTGAAACTAATATTTCACAACATTCTGGGGGCCTCAAAATGATTTAAAGTCTATATATACAAAAGTGAGGCAATTACAGTTCATATCTCAAGAGGGACTAATTTTACAATTGGTCGCGTTGTAATAAATCCATTTGAAGTTCTAATTTTAGCAACACGTACAAGTCCATCATTGCCGGTAATCACATCGATTATAACTCCTAATTTCCACATCAGTCTAGGTGTAATGTCCATAATTTGTACAACAGATCCAACCTTCACATGGTGGTCATTTTCTCCACTTACACGGTGAAATTCTCTAAGTCCAGTTAGATATTCAGTTCTCCAACGTTTTGAAAAGTGTTCAATAAGTGTTAATTTTTGTTCTAACGCTTTGTTAGCTTCACTAGATTTCATATCGTATGTACTGTTTATGTCACTATTGTCTTCCGTATCCTCTGAATGCTCCTCTTCTGGTGACGATATCCTCCGCCCTTGTAGAAGATGTGACGGTGTCAATGGTTGTGGGTCTCGTATATCCGACGAAATTTATGTTATCAGTTGGTCGTTTACTATGCATTCAATTTCTGTGATTATTGTCCGTAACAGCTCTGCGTTGACTTGTGATCTTCCCAACACTTTTTTCAGTCGTTTTCGTTAATCCTACTAATCTCTCCCTCCACCCTCCATACCACGGTGCTGCTCTTGGAATTAATTTCCATTTCAGATAAATGTTCCTTTTCCTCGGAATTTCATTGTGAGCGAAATAAAGGTGGGTGTGTTATCGGAATACACTGAAGTAGGAATTCCTACTGCGTCTGAACGCAAGCATAAATGTTTCTAATTTCATATCAACAACAAGTTCAAGATTAATGGCTCGAATACAGGCACACGTGAATAAACAAACATATATTTTCGCTATTTGTCCATTTTCCTGGTGGTCCGGCAAAATCTATACCAGTCATTGAAAACGGAATTATGTCGGTAACCCTATCCTTCGGAAGTGGGGGTGAATCGGGCTTTGCATACGGTTTTCCATTGACTTTTCGACATTGTATGCAGCCATGTAATATGTGATTGACGCACTGACGGATGGATGGAATCCAATATTTTTGTCGGATATGAGTAATCGTCTGTCCCGGTCCGGAATGTAGCATTTTCTGATGTGTATCCATTGTAATGAGATCTGTAAATCTGTGTTTCTTTGGTAACAAGATTGGGAATTTTGTACATTCTTCTAACTGAATTGTGTATGCGTCCGGCACACCGTACAATGTTTTCATCATCAATGTATAGTCGCAGTTGTCTCAATAACGGAATTTTATTGGTCCATGTGTTATTCAAAATTTGATCTCTCTCCTCACTGAATCAGTCGTTTTGTACATTGATTATCCACAGCCGAGCTTGTTGAATTTCTACCTTTGTGAATCCTTTCTGAACACGCAAACTCCTAAGATTGTATCTCTTTATGTTTCTGCAGTGCTTCACAAATTTCAGTATGTTACGTGAAGTAACTTTTGTAATGAGGAAAACCTTGATAAGTCGATAATATTCGATATTCCTAGCAGCTCACTATGATCAGTGTCAGTTGCCTTAGTCTTGTCCTCATTTGCGGCTGTCAACAGAAGTGTTTCATTCTTGAAATCAGGAGTCCATGTTGGCCAACTATTGCTGTCAGTAATCCAAGATGGCCCTTGCGTCCATAATTTAGAATTCTGGAATTGTTTCGCTGATATACCCATTGTTTACAGATCGGCAGGATTCGATTCTGTTGGCACATATTACCATTGGTAGTTTTTTAGTAGATTCCTTGATTTCAGATACTCGATTTTGTACGAATTTTCCCTTTTGATTTGTCGAAGAGATCCAATGTAAGACAATCTGGCTATCACTCCAAAATATAACTCGATTTATCTCCAAGTTGCGTATCAATTGCGTAGCTATTCGAGTTCCAATTACAGCAGCCATTAACTCCAATTTCGGTAACGTAATATCTTTCAATGGCGCAACACGGTTCTTTGCCATTACAATTGTAGAATGAGTTCCTTTGCAAATATATGCGCTTGCTCCGTAGGCTCTTTGACTTGCATCGACGAAAACGTATAACGTAGATTCAAGGTTTTGTTCTTCTTCGCTCATGTCTGCGAAATAATGACGTGCAACCCGTGTTTGTGTAGTAACATCCTGAATGTCATTTCGTATGTCGATCCATGATTTTGTTAAGTTGCTTGGCAACACCTCATCCCAGTCATATTTGTCTTTCCATAAGCTTTGGATCAGTAGTTTAGCTCTGATTGTTACAGGTCCGAGTAGTCCTAGTGGATCATAGTTTGACGAAGACTGAAGTAATATTTCTCGTTTTGTAGCTTGAAGCTGAGATTCATCTTCTGGGTCGTATTCCTGATTTGCAAATGTCAACGTGTCCGATTTTGCATTCCATCGCATACCAAGAATTTTGGTTTCTTCATCTGTGTCTAATGCATTTTCATGTGTAGCCATATCCGTGAGTTTTATACTATTCGACTTCCAAGTCCTAAGGTTGAATCCACCTTCCTTCAACAGTTTTCTGGAGTCCGTAAAAAATGTAACGGCGGTATCCTCAGTGTCCACACTTGTCAACATACAAGTCTCGTTGAAGTATATTTGATGTCGTACTTGGATTTAGAGTAAAGTTGCATTCAAGATAAAAGGTGAACATGTAGCGCCGAATAATATCACTTTAAATCGGTAAATGTCTAGTTTGCTCTTTGATTCTGTAGGGTCCGACAATCAGAAAAATTGTGTGGCATCCCGGTCCTCCTCCGCCAGTCCAATATGTCAGTTGTTATCGCGTATTTACCGAGTCGAAATCTAGTCAAAATGTTTGTGAGATCATTTAGTTGTGGAGGTGCTGAAGAAAGACAGTCATTCAAGCTAGGTGATTCTGAATCCTGTCTACAACTACAATCATAGACTATAGGTATCGGCGTCGTTGATGACTCTTTCCTTACCGAATGGTGCGGTATATAGTGAATACAGTTGTTACTGTGATCGTCAGAACTCTCGATTTTCTCTATAAAACCTCGTTTTTCTTGATCTCGAATGATATCCCCGTAAAGCTTCAGCATTTCAGGTTCCTTTGCAAGACGGTTAACTACATTGTATGTCCGTCTCCTAGCAATCATCTTGTTGCTCAGCAACTCTGGGTGCTCTGGTTTCCATGGAAATCTAGCAATATATTTGTTCTCTTTCAAAGTTATGTTAGTGTCTTGATAAGCAGTCATTGAAGACACAATGCAGATTTAGCAGTGTTGTCCTTCTCCGTTTCGTAATTTTTGATTTCCCAAAACTTGTGTAGTTCACATTTTTCCTGTCTGTGTGGTGTTGTAATATTCAAGATTGAAGACGATGGGATCGTGTTACCTCGTGAATTCATGTGAGCTGGTCCAGAAAAAAGATATCCTAGTTTTATTCTAGCATACTAATGTGCTATTGATTCTCATGGTACCTCATTCCAGCATACTGAGGTCTTGTTGATTCTCAGGTGACCTCATTCTAGCATACTAATGTGCTATTGATTTGCATGGTACCTCATTCCAGAATACTGATGTGTTATTATTATGTGACCTCATTCCAGCATACTGAGGTATTATTGATTCTCAGGTGATCTCATTCTAGCATACTAATGTGCTATTGATTTTCATGGTACCCAGGGATTAAGATTAACTTTTACAGACTAGTAGCCAGCTGGGCTACCAGGAAAAAAAAGTAGTAGCCCAACTTTTTATGACAAAAATATAATAACTGGTTGAGGATCGCGAAGCGATCCGAACCACAAGGGGGGTTTGGGGCATGCCCCCTCATGAAAATTTTGAAAAATTAGACCCTAAATCCTGCAATCTGAGTCAACTGAAAGTGATTTTATTGAACTGGAAAAATATCTTTTTTGGGGGGAGAATTTTTTTTTGGTGTATTCCTCCATCTGACCTGTCCACTCGCACTCCAATTCCTGAAATTTGGTTTTGATTTTATTGAATATGTCGTGTAAACTTAACATGGTTAATGTAGATGAGTAACAGTATTATTTTGCTCAAATGAATAGTGTTTAGGCACTATAACAACACCAGGTCGATTGTCAGCTATTTTTATCTGGTAATATATGTATTGCTATTTGTTGAAGGGAAAATTTCAGACAAAAAATGCAAAGGATTTTGAAATAGATATTAAATTACTACTAGCTAGTATTTTTAATTCAAAATTTAATAATTATTGGACATTATAACATTGATTAGGCAAGTCTGGCAAGAATATATTAGAATTCAGGCAAGAAATTAGATCTCAAAAGAGCATTATAAATAAAAATATTTCCATCCTAATATTTTTTACTTTTTTTTTCAAATTGCCCCATATTAAAATGAAATGGTTGGTCAAAAAAAATATGTGTGTTTACGGTCACATGTAAAAAAAATCTAGGGTCGGTAGGTCAGCAGCAATTTTTTTTTTTACTATCGGCAAAACCGGAAATATTCATTCCCGGTTCCAGAATCCGATTCCGGTATTTCATTTTCGAAATTTCCGATTAGCCGCCATTTAAATTTGTTAAAAGCTGCATGTTTTATGACGAGCTACGCAGTTTTTCTACCTTCTTTGCTAGCGGTTCTGCACCTGACTCAATTAAATTGTGCAATCGCCAACTGGGTGACGATTATACGTATTTTATGTCGCCCAACACAAAATTTACTCGCATTTGCGACTGGGCCACCGCTCGTCTTAATCCCTGGTACCTCATTCCAGCATACTGATATGTTATTTTATTGAATCACATGTGACCTCATCCTAGCATACTAATGTTTTATTGATTATCATGGTGTCTCATTCCAGCATACTAATGTTTTATTGATTATCATGGTGTCTCATTCCAGCATACTAATGTTTTATTGATTATCATGGTGTCTCATTCCAGCATACTAATGTTTTATTGATTATCATGGTGTCTCATTCCACCATACTAATGTTTTATTGATTATCATGGTGTCTCATTCCACCATACTAATGTTTTATTGATTATCATGGTGTCTCATTCCAGCATACTAATGTTTTATTAATTATCATGTGACCTCATCCCAGCATACTAATGTTTCATTGATTATCATGGTGTCTCATCCCAGCATACTAATGTTTTATTGATTATCATGGTGTCTCATCCCAGCATACTAATGTTTTATTGATTACCATGGTGTCTCATTCCAGCATACTAATGTTTTATTGATTATCATGGTGTCTCATTCCAGCATACTAATGTTTTATTGATTATCATGGTGTCTCATTCCAACATACTAATGTTTTATTGATTATCATGGTGTCTCATCCCAGCATACTAATGTTTCATTGATTATCATGGTGTCTCATTCCAGCATACTAATGTTTTATTGATTCTCATGTGATCTCATCCCAGCATACTAATGTTTCATTGATTATCATGGTGTCTCATCCCAGCATACTAATGTTTTATTGATTCTCATGTGACCTCATCCCGGCATACTAATGTCTTATTGATTATCATGGTGTCTCATTCCAGCATACTAATGTTTTATTGATTCTCATGTGACCTCATCCCAGCAAACTAATGTTTTATTGATTATAATGGTGTCTCATCCCAGCAAACTAATGTTTTATTGATTATCATGGTGTCTCATTCCACCATACTAATGTTTTATTGATTATCATGGTGTCTCATTCCAGCATACTAATGTTTTATTGAATCTCATGTGACCTAGCTCATCCCATCATACTAATGTTTTATTGATTATCATGTTATCTCATTCCAGCATAATAATATGCTATTGATTCTCGGGTGACCTCATTCTAGCATACTGATGTGCTATTAATTCTCATTCCAGCATACTGAAGTATTGTTGATTCTCATGGTACATCATTCCACCATACTAATGTGTTATTGATTGTCATGCGACCTCATTCCAGCATACTGATCTGTTATAAATTCTCATTATACCCCATTTCAGCATACTGATGTGTTAATGATTCTCGTGTGGCCTTATTCAAGCATACTGAAGTATTGTTCATTCTCAGGTGACCTCATTCCAGTATTTGCCCCTGATGAAACACATGTTAATCAATATTTGCCCCTGATGAAACACATTTTAATCAGTATTTACCCCTAATGAAACACATTATAACCAGTATTTACCTCTGCTGAAACACATTATAACCAGTTTTTACCTCTGCTGAAACACATTAAAATCAGTATTTACCCTGGATGAAACACATGTTAATCGGTATTTGCCCTGATGAAACACATGATAACCAGTATTTACCCTAGATGAAACATGTGTTAATCAGTATTTATCCCTGATGAAACACATTCTAATCAGTATTTACTCCTTATGAAACACATTATAACCAGTATTTACCTCTTCTGAAACAAATTAAAATCAGCATTTACCCCTGATGACACACATGTTAATTAGTATTTACCCCTGGTGAAACACATTTTTAATCATTATTTACCCCTGATAAAACTTATTTTTATCAGTATTTACCCATGATTAAAAATATGTTAATCAGTATTTACCCCTGATGAAACACATTATAATAAGTATTTACCCCTTCTGAAACACATTATAATCAGTATATACCCTAGATGAAACACATGTAAATGAGTATTTGCCCTTGATGAAACACATGTTAATTAGTATTTAGCCCTGATGAGACACATTATAATCAATATTTACTTCTGATGAAGCACATGTTAATCAGTATTTATCCCTGATAAAACTTATTTTAATCAGTATTTACCCATGATTAAAAACATGTTAATCAGTATTTACCCCTGCTGAAACTCATGTTCATCAGCATGTACCCCTGATAAAACTTATTTTAATCAGTATTTACCCATGATTTAAAACATGTTAATCAGTATTTACCCCTGCTGAAACCCATGTTAATCAGTATTTGTCCCTGATGAAACACATTTTAATCAGTATTTGCCCCTGACGAAACGCATGTTAATAAATATTTGCCCCTGATGAAACACATTTTAGTCAGTATTTGCCCCTGATGAAACACATGTTAATCAGTATTTGCCCCTGATGAAACACATTTTAATCAGTATTTCCCCATGCTGATACACATTATAATCAGTATTTACCATTGATGAAACACATTTTAATCAGTATTTACCTCTGATGAAATGCATCTTATATTATTCAGTATATACCCCCGATGAAACACACTTTTATCAGTATTTACCCTTGATGAAACACATGTTAATCAGTATTTACCCCTGCTGAAACACATTATAATCAGTATTTAAGATTGATGAAACACATGTTAGTCAGTATTTGTCCCTGATGAAACACAGGTTAATTAGTATTTACCCCTTATGAAACTCATTTTAATCAGTATTTACTTCTGAAGAAGCATGTTAATCAGTATTTACCCCTTATAAAACTTACTTTAATCAGTATTTACCCATGATTAAAAACATGTTAATCAGTATTTACCCCTTCTGAAACACATTATAATAAGTATTTACCCCTTCCAAAACACATTATAATCAGTATATACCCTGAATGAAACACATGTTAATCAGTATTTACCTGATGAAACACATGTTAATTAGTATTTACCCCTGATGAAACACATTTTAATCATTATTTACTTCTGATGAAGCACATGTTAATCAGTATGTACCCCTGCTGAAACTCGTTTTAATCGGTATTTGCCCCTGATAAAACACATGTTATTAAATATTTGCCACTAATGAAACACATTCTAATCAGTATTTGCCCCTGATGTAACCCATTTTAATCAGTATTTCCCCCTGGTGAAACACATTTTAATCAGTATTTACCCCTGATGAAATGCAACTTATTTAGAATATATACCCGATGAAACACATTTGTATCAGTATTTACCCTTGATGAAACACATGTTAATCAGTATTTATCCCTGATGAAATGCATGTTAATCAGTATTTACCCCTGATGAAACACATTATAATAAGTATTTACCCCTTCCAAAACACATTATAATCGGTATATACCCTGAATGAAACACATGTTAATCAGTATTTACCTGATGAAACACATGTTAATTAGTATTTACCCCTGATGAAACACATTTTAATCATTATTTACTTCTGATGAAGCACATGTTAATCAGTATGTACCCCTGCTGAAACTCGTTTTAATCAGTATTTGCCCCTGATGAAACACATTTTAATCAGTATTTGCCCCTGATGAAACACATGTTAATAAATATTTGCCTCTGATCAAACACATTTTAATCAGTATTTGGCACTGATGAAACACATGTTAATCAGTATTTGCCCCTGTTGAAACACATTTTAATCAGTATATACCCCTGATAAAACTTATTTTAATCCGTATTTACCCATAATTAAAAACATGTTAATCAGTATTTACCCCTGCTGAAACTCATGTTAATCAGTATTTTCCCCTGATAAAACACATGTTATTAAATATTTGCCACTAATGAAACACATTCTAATCAGTATTTGCCCCTGATGTAACCCATTTTAATCAGTATTTCCCCCTGGTGAAACACATTTTAATCAGTAATTACCCCTGATGAAATGCAACTTATTTAGAATATATACCCAATGAAACACATTTTTATCAGTATTTACCCTTGATGAAACACATGTTAATCAGTATTTATCCCTGACGAAATGCATGTTAATCAGTATTTACCCCTGATGAAACACATTTTAATCAGTATTCACCCCTGATGAAACACATGTTATGCAGTATTTACCCTAGATGAAATGCACCTTATTCAGTATTTACCCTTAATGAACACTTTTGTAATCAGTATTTACCCTGGATGAAACACATTATTAATCAGTATATATCTCTGATGAAACACATTTTAGTTAGTATTTACCCTTGATGAAACACATCTTAATCAGTTTTCACCTCTGATGAAACACATCTACACCAGTATTTACCATTCATGAAACACATTATAATTAGTATTTACACCTGATATAACACATGTTAATCAGTATTTACCCCTAATGAAACACATTTTGAATCAATATTTAAACTTGAAACAAATATTAATCAGTATTTACCTCTGATGAAACACATGTTAATCAGTATTTATCCCTGATGAAACACATTTTAATCAATATTTACCGCTGATGAAAACATCATAATCAGTATTTACCCCTGATGAAACAAATGTTAATCAGTATTTATCCCTGATGAAACACATGTTAATCAGTATTTACACCTGATTTAACACATTTTAATCAGAATTTACCCCTAATGAAACACATTTTGAATCAGTATTTAAACTTGATAAAACAAATGTTAATCAGTATTTACCTCTGATGAAACACATGTTAATCAGTATTTATCCATGATGAAACACATTTTAATCAGTATTTACCCCTGACGAAACGCATGTTAATCAGTATTTACCCCTGATGAAACACATTTTAATCAGTATTCATCCCTGATGAAGCACATGTTATGCAGTATTTACCCTAGATGAAATGCACCTTATTCTGTATTTGCCTCTGATGAAACACATTTTAATCAGTATTTGCTCCTGATGAAACACATGTTAATCAGTATTTTCCCCTGATGAAACACATTTTAATCAGTATTTCCCCATGTTGAAACACATTATAATAGTTATTTACCATTGTTGAAACACATTTTAATCAGTATTTACCTCTGATGAAATGCATCTTATTCAGTATATACCCCCGA
Organism: Gigantidas platifrons; assembly: GCA_002080005.1. Lineage (NCBI taxonomy): Eukaryota > Metazoa > Mollusca > Bivalvia > Mytilida > Modiolidae > Gigantidas > Gigantidas platifrons. The sequence goes on from MJUT01002982.1 coordinate 462,353, forward strand.
TGAAACACATTTTTATCAGTATTTACCATTGATGAAACAAATGTTAATCAGTATTTATCCCTGATGAAACACATTTTAATCAGTATTTACCCCTGACAAAACGTAAGTTAATCAGTATTTACCCCTGCTGAAACACATTATAATCAGTATTTAACCTGGATGAAACACATGTTAGTCAGTATTTGCCAATGATGAAACACATGTTAATTAGTATTTACCCCTTATGAAACACATTTTAATCAGTATTTACTTCTGAAGAAGCATGTTAATCAGTATTTACACCTTCTAAAACTTACTTTAATCAGTATATACTCATGATTAAAAACATGTTAATCATTATTTACCCCTGCTGAAACTCATGTTAATCAGTATTTGCCCCTGATGAAACACATTTTAATCAGTAGTTTCCCCTGATGAAACACATGATAATAAATATTTGCCACTGACGAAACACATTCTAATCCGTATTTGCCCCTGATGAAACACATGTTAATCAGTATTTACCCCTGATGAAACACATTTTAATCAGTATTTCTCCCTGCTGAAACACATTACAATCAGAATGTACCATTGATGAAACACATTTTAATCAGTATTTACCCCTGATGAAATGCAACTTACTCAGAATATATACCCGATGAAACACATTTTTAACAGTATTTACCCTTGATGGAACACATGTTAATCAGTATTTATCCCTGATGAAACACATTTTAGGCAATATTTACCCCTGACGAAATGCATCTTAATCAGTATTCACCCCTGATGAAACATATTTTAATCAGTATTCACCCCTGATGAAACACATGTTATGCAATATTTACCCTAGATGAATTGCACCTTATTCAGTATTTACCCCTGATGAAACACTTTTTTAATCAGTATTTACCCTGGATGAAACACATTTTTAATCAGTATATATCCCTGATGAAACACATTTTAGTTAGTATTTACCCTTGATGAAACACATCTTAATCAGTTTTTACCTCTGATGAAACACATCTAAACCAGTATTTACCATTGATGAAACACATTATAATCTGTATTTACACCTGATACCAGAGGCTCCCAGGAGCCTGTAATCGCTCACCTGGATCAAAGCTGCTTTCAATAACAACGCAACTGCACTGTGGTGCGCCATCTTGGTGGGAGAGTGTGACTGCAGGACATCATTTGGAAAAGGAACATTGAATGACTATTCCATCAAAGTTTGGTTCTAATTGAGCTACTGGTTCCAGACAAGATGGTTTTTATGTGAATTTCCCATAGGGTCCTATGTTAAACTAAGTTCAGCTGTGCAGCCATCTTGGTCAGAGGGTGGGACCACCAGACACAATTTTGGAAGAGGACCATCCAATGAATATGTTATCAAAGTTTGGTTCCAATTGAGCAACTGATTCCAGACAAGAAGACTTTTATGTGAATTTCCCATAGGGTCCTATGTTAAGATAAGTTCGGCTGTGGGGACCATCTTGGTCGATAGATCTTGACATACTGAACATGTTTGCAGTTTAAACTTAACATCCATCTCTTATAGTTTTTGAAATATAAGACGAAAAGCATTAAAATTTTACAATTTTATGGAAAAAAGGGCAATAACTCCAAAATGGGTAATGGGATTTACCTCAAAATTGCAGGGTAGGTAGATCTTGACATGGTGCATATTTGTGCAGTTTAAACTTAACATCTGTCTCTTATAGTTTTTGAAATAAAGGACGAAAAGTATTAAAATTTTGATAATTTGATGAAAAAAGGGCAACAACTCCAAAATGGGTAATGGGATTTACCTCAAAATTGCAGGGTTAGTAGATCTTGACATGCTGAACATGTTTGCCGTTTAAACTTAACATCTATCTCTTATAGTTTTTGAAATAAAGGGCGAAAAGTATTAAAAATTTAAAAATTTGATGGAAAAAAGGGCAACAACTCCAAAATGGGTAATGGGATTTACCTCAAAATTGTAGGGTAGGTAGATCTAGACATGTTACATAATTTTGCAATTTAAACTTAACCTTTATCTCTTATAGTTTTTGAAATATAAGACGAAAAGTATTAAAATTAAAAAAATTTGATGAAAAAAAGGGCAATAACTCCAAACAAAAAGTATTAAAATTTTGAAAATTTGATGAAAAAAGGGCAATAACTCCAAAATGGGTAATGGGATTTACCTCAAAATTGCAGGGTAGGTAGATCTAGACATGCTACATAATTTTGCAATTTAAACTTAACCTTTATCTCTTATAGTTTTTGAAATATCAGACGAAAAGTATTAAAATTTTACAAATTTGATGAAAAAAAGGCAATAACTCCAAGATAGGTAATGGGATTTACTTCAAAATTGCAGGGTAGGTAGACCTAGACATGCTACATAATTTTGCAATTTAAACTTAACCTTTATCTCTTATAGTTTTTGAAATATAAGACGAAAAGTATTAAAATTTTGAAAATTTGATGAAAAAAGGGCAATAACTCCAAAATGGGTAATGGGATTTACCTCAAAATTGCAGGGTAGGTAGATCTAGACATGCTACATAATTTTGCAATTTAAACTTAACCTTTATCTCTTATAGTTTTTGAAATATTAGACGAAAAGTATTAAAATTAAAAAAATTTGATGAAAAAAAGGCCAATAACTCCAAACAAAAAGTTTAAAAATTTTGAAAATTTGATGAAAAAAGTGCAATAACTCCAAAATGGGTAAAGGGATTTACCTCAAAATTGCAGGGTATGTAGATCTTGACATGCTGCATATTTTTGCAATTTAAACTTAACCTTTATCTCTTATAGTTTTTGAAATAAAGGACGAAAAGTATTAAAATTTTGAAAATTTGATTAAAAAAGGGCGACAACTCCAAAATGGGTAATGGGATTTACTTCAAAATTGCAGGGTAGGTAGATCTTGACATACTGAATATTTTTGTAGTTTAAACTTAACATCTATCTCTTATAGTTTTTGAAATATAAGACGAAAAGTATTTAAAAAAAAAATTAAATTAAACAAAATTTGATGAAAAAAGGGCAATAACTCCAAGATGGGTAATCAAATTTACTTCAAAATTGCAGGGTAGGTAGATCTTGACATACTGAACATTTTTGATGTTTAAACTTAACATCTATCTCTTATCCTTTTTGAAATAAAGGACGAAAAGTATTAAAAGTTTGAAAATTTGATGAAAAAAAGGGCAATAACTCCAAAATGGGTTATGGGATTTACTTCAAAATTGCAGGGTAGGTAGATCTTGACATGCTGCATATTTTTGCAATTAAAATAAAACTCTATGTCTTATAGTTTTTGAAATATAAGACGAAAGGTATTAACATTTTTAAAATTTGATGGAAAAAGGGCAATAACTCCAAGATGGGTAATCAGATTTACTTCAAAATTGCAGGGTAGGTAGATCTTGAAATGCTGAACATGTATGCAGGTTGAATTTAACATCTATCTCTCATAGTTTTTGAAATAAAGGACAAAATGTACAAAATATGCCTAATTTGCATAATCGGTAGAAATCGGCTGAAAGAAAAATTGGACAGAAAAAACCGTAATATATGTTAAACTACACATTGCCATGTAGCTGCAGTTGAAATTTGAGCTCATTTTAACTTATACTTAAGCAGCAATAGACAATTGAAATTTCATCCCCCCTTTTTTCTATTTTTAGCTTGGCGGCCATCTTGATTTGAAGTCGGGAACACCGGACACAAATTTGGAAGGGGGCCATCCAAGGACCATTCCACCAAAGTTTGGTTGCAATTGGCCCAGTAGTTTCTGAGGAGAAGATTAAAATGTGAAATGTTGACGGACGGACGACGGACGAAAAGTGATGGCAATAGCTCACATGACCCTTTGGGTCAGGTGAGCTAATAACACATGTTAATCAGTATTTACCCCTAACGATACACATTTTGAAACAGTATTTAAACTTGATGAAACAAATATTAATCAGTATTTACCCCTGATGAAACACATGTTAATCAGTATTTACCGCTAATGAAACACATTTTTAATCAGTATTTACCCCTAATGAAACACATTTTGAATCAGTATTTAAACTTGATGAAACAAATGTTAATCAGTATTTACCCCTAATGAAACGCATGTTAATCAGTATTTACCCCTGATGAAACACATTTTAGTCAGTATTTACCCTGATGAAACACATTTTTAATCAGTATTTACCCCTGATGAAACACATGTTAATCAGTATTTACCCTTGATGAAACACATTTTAATCAGTTTTTACCCCTGATGTTCTTAGGAACTGGCTTACTTTGTTCTGCTAACTCTTTACTTTGTTCTGCTAACTCTTTACTTTGTTCTGCTAACTCTTCTTCAACTAATGCTAATCTTGTTTCATCTTTTATACATTTAAGGCCATCGTCTCTTTGTTCTGCATCAATATTTCTTCCATACCAATCATCACATTCTAATTTCAGGGAATTTCCACCAAGACGTAGAATAGCCTAAAATATATATTTATAAAATTTATTTATTGTAAAATGATGAATCGAATAATAAGACCTTCATGCCATGGCCGTCGGAATGGGGGTGCATTGGATGAGATCGCACCCCCCTTTCCACAAATAAAAAAAAGGTTTGAAACTCAATTATCCAATAAATACAATATGCCTTATCTAATAATGATTCATTGCAAATGCGACTTTGTGCTTTTGACACAACAAGAATAGCACTTTCAACCACCTGCATAGTTTCTTTATAGCCCTTTTTGGAAACCGTTTCAGGAACTACAAGTTTGATTCTAATTTTATAAGCCATGTAATATATAATTTGAGCAAGAAGTAGCACTATATTTTCACTCAATAGCATCAACGTACTATTGTTGTCACTACCGGAACCAGTGGCGGATTCAAGGGGGGCGCACCCGGTACCTCCCCCTATAATTGGAAAAAAAATATGATTTTTTGCATAAAATCTTGATTTTACACACAAAATACCCCCAAAATTTTCGCGCCTAGCACTCCTAAAATGATTGCACCTCGGTTCGCTAGGCGAAACTTTTTCAATACACCCCCTATAACCTGAAATTCTGGATCTGCTCCTTGGAACACTAATCCACAATCCCCTACCAGATCCTCCCCCTCATCCCCCTTTCCAGAAACCTGCTGACGCCCTGCATGCAATATAACTTTCATCTGATCTGACAAGGGCTATGTTAGGAGCAGTATGATACGATCACAGCATGTGAACAAGGGCTTTTTCCAGCATTAGTTTTACTGGGCTATCTTAGGAGCAGTATGATACGACCATAGCAAGTCAACAAGGGATTTTTTCAGCACCAGTTTTACTGCAATCAAGATTAACTCAAAAACCATGACTGATAGGGAGACATCCAGGGATGCAAATTAATGGTCGCCCAGTCGCCCACAGTGAGTAACATTTCAGCTGGGCGATCAAATATTACTTTGCGGTCGCCCAGTTGGCAATTGAAATTTATTCATCACTACAAGTTTCCACTGCCAACGGAATTTTAGAACGGCATTAAATTCCATTTTCAGTTTTAATAAAATGTCAGACAGACTTGATTTTTTTTTATTTATTCTGTCAGACCGGCACATTCCTATTTTTATTAATCAGAACTTCTTCCTATGGTATTGTTATATAGGGACGTTATCGTGCGTTGCAAGTATAGTTGTATGAATTAGTCAGACCGGAAGTTAGAGAGTTGTCGTAGGAAAACGTGTTGAACTTTGGCGGTAGAATTGAGAAGAAGGACTAAGTGTTGTATTGTGGATATTTCGAATACAGTTGTGAAAGTATTGATTGATGGTTACTGTACAAATTTCATTGTATATATAAATATATGTAAATAGTTATTATCGTGTTGTTCAGTATCATAACAGTGGTGGCAGCGCCGTACCTTCGCCGATGCTGAGAACGCCTTTTGTTTATTTGATTGCCGACTCCAGGGCCAATAATTTTGATACCGAAAAACTTTATGCACAACCTGAAGACTTTAAGGTTAAATTCTCTATAAAAAGAGGGTTGTACAGCACCAGAAGCTGAGAAGAACGCGATCACCAACCGCCGTAAAGTAGTGAAACGACACAATCCTTTAGACAGTGATAGCGAAACAGAGACTTGGGATTTCAAACGCTATTTTGTATCCTTAATATAAATAAATCAGATTCATTATATATAAGGTAAGGAAGTTTATACTTTATTCCGAGAGCAACAGGTGGTAGCTCTAGGAATCCCAATTATAATTACTTCATTTGACATAAAATCATACATAATTTACTGTCTGTTACTTATTGTGTTTACATTGTCCTTTTATATAATTTTTTCTCTCAGATAAGTATATATTTAGATGATGTCGGGGGATGAGTCGAATGGACCTGAGGCAGCCCCAGTTGCTGGTCTTAAACGACCAGTAGTAATGCCAGATATTTATAATGGAGAAGACGAATGGCGAGATTGGTTGTTCCAGTTCGAAAGTTGTGCAGAATTGAATGGTTGGGACGATACAACTAAGTGCAAGTTTGTATTTGTACGTTTAAAGGGGACAGCTGGGAAAACCTTAGGAGACTTAGATCAAGATACAATAACTGATTGGAAAAAACTCAAAGACGAGTTAACTAGTCGGTTTGATGCTACAACAAGACCTGACCTTTACAAGTCAGAATTCATGGGCAGACGGAAAAAAGATTCTGAGACCTATCTTGAACTAGGCAACGGTATTCGTTCCCTGGCCCACAAGGCATACCCCTCACTTACAAGCAAAGTCAGAGATGAACTTTCTAAGGATCAGTTTTTAAGGGCCTTAGATAAAACTGAGCTTGCTTTGAGAGTTAGACACACTAATCCAAAGAGTTTGGATGAAGCAATAAGAATGACACTTGAGTGGGAAGCTGTGGAACGGGATGTTAGAGGAAAAAATGAAAATTCTGAAAAATTAGTAGCAGCAGCTGCTAGTGATGATTATGGGGCGTGTGCCAGTGTCGCCCAGAAAAGTGACAAATCCGATCAATTAATAGACCTGATGACTGAGATGTTAAAAGAAATGAGAGAAGACCGTCAGTTTAGAAGCAAACCGAGACAGGCCCAAAGAGGGAGGGGAACAGAAGACACAAGGTACAGAGGAAGTGAGGGTACGGAAGCAAGGTGTTGGACATGCAATAATGTTGGACATATCAGTAGGAACTGTCCACAAAAACCTGGCAAGAAATGCTATAATTGTGGGAAAACTGGGCATTTTAGTAGGTCTTGCCCAGATTTCAGAAGAGGGGGAAACTAACAGGGGCTGATGTGGAGGGTCACACATCAGCCAGGAGAACTGACCCTCGAGAGGATACCACTACGAAAGAAGAGTCATTTGATTGCTCGGCCCTAGGATTGTCAATAACTTGCATGGGTTCTGTTGAAGGTAATTTAGTAGAAATGCTTGTTGACACTGGGAGTGTATATACCCTTATTAGTGAAGAATTATGGACAACCGTTTGCACAGGAACTACGAAAACCCATGGACAGCGGTATGCAGCAGGTCGCAGCAATACCTTGCCCATGGATTTGAAATTAGGAAAATGCAATCAGTCAATCGTGTCTGCAAACGGAGAACCCATCTCGATTTTGGGCACAGTTGATCTATGTATATATGTTGGCCGGGTGGGAAAAAGACAGACTATATTAGTAGCCAAGGATTTGGCACAAAGTTGTATTTTAGGTGTTGACTTCATGAGAGCCAACGGGCTCATAATAGATTTTAATTCAATGTTACTCAAGTCGAAGGAAGAAAATGTTCCCTTGAAAACAGAAAACAGGAATTTAACCTGCAGAGTAACTGTTGCACAGACTGTAGTGATTCCTCCAAGTCATGAGATGGTATTCGAGGGGCGGTTACAGGTCAAAGGCAAATCAAGGGACCTACAAAAATTAACCGGTTTAGTTGAACCGACAAAACTATCATTGAAGGGAAAGCCAGTTCTGCTGCCCGAACTTTAGTAAGATCAGACAACTTATCTGTTCCATTGAGGGTCGCTAACTTTGATAACGAGCCCTTCACATTGTACAAGAACACAAATATTGGACTATTTCAGAGTATTTGCCAAGATAATAGAAAAGAGGGCACTATTTGTGGCACAACGAGTTGCAAAACATGGAATACAGAAGACTTAATTAAGGAGATGAACGTTGAGAATGATTCATTGTCAGGATCTCAAATTTCCAAATTTACTAATGTCATTGAGAAATATTCAGATATATTTTCAACAGGTCCATCTGATATGGGTAGGACATCGATTATAAAACACCAGATTGTGACAGATAGTCAGCCGATTAGACAAGGGTGTCGCCGGGTTCCATTGCATAAACAAAATGAAATCAAGACTCATGTGCAAGACATGCTAGATCACGGGGTAATACAACCTTCCTGTAGCCCTTGGGCAGCGCCTGTAGTGCTTGTGCCAAAGAAGGACGGTAGCACTAGATTTTGCATCGACTACAGGAAGTTGAACACAGTGACCAAGAAAGACGCTTACCCCCTCCCACGAATTGATCAGACATTGGATGCTTTAGCCAACGCAAAACTATTTTCTTCGATTGATCTAATAAGTGGATATTGGCAAATTGAATTAGACCCCTCGGATAAAGAAAAGAGTGCCTTCACAACAAGTTGTGGGCTTTATGAATTCAACGTCATGCCATTTGGGCTATGCGGTGCCCCAAGTACTTTCCAGCGTCTGATGGAGACAGTCCTAGCTGGGTTACAGTGGGAAATATGCCTTGTGTACTTGGATGATGTTATTATTTTTAGTGACACATTTGAGGAGCATTTATTGAGGCTAGAGGGGGTCTTCACACGGATAAGGGAAGCTGGGTTGAAATTGAAACCAAACAAATGCCAATTCCTAAAACCAAAGATCCATTGTTTGGGACATGTAATTTCACAACAAGGGGTGGAACCAGATGAAAGAAAAGTTAAGGCTGTGAAGGACTGGCCAACTCCTATGAATTCTGTTGAGTTACAACAATTTCTTGGATTTGCGACATACTACAGAAGGTTCGTCAACAGGTTTGCAGATATTGCAGCTCCATTGTACAATCTAACACAAAAACAAGTTCCATATCGTTGGAACCAAGTTTGTGAGGATGCTTTCCTAACACTAAAGCATCACTTAACTAGTGCCCCAATTCTTGCTTTTCCAAGAACAGACTGTCAGGTTTTGATCGATACAGATGCAAGTGAATATGCTATAGGAGCAGTCCTATCGCAAGTACAGGAGGATACAGAGAGAGTTGTAGCATATGCAAGTAGATCACTGACAAAAGCTGAAAGGAATTATTGTACGACCAGGCGGGAACTGCTGGCTCTAGTATTTTTCATTAAACAATTTAGGCATTACCTATATGGAAGCAAATTTGTGGCAAGATATGATCACAAGGCTTTGCAGTGGTTGTTTTCCATTAAGGAACCTGAGGGCAAAATAGCAAGGTGGATTACACAGTTGTCTGAGTTCGACTTTCAGATCAAACACAGAGAAGGGAAGAAACATCAGAATGCTGATGGGATGTCACGAATTCCTTGCCGCCAGTGTGGGGACAATACTTGCTATGATGGTGACCTGAGTGTTGTATCTGGCATAACAGTCGGGGAGCATGCTGAATCAAGAGATATAACCAAGATGTCGGACAGGCCAGTTGACAGGGGGACAGCAGGTGGCACCCCCCCAGTTAGCATGCCCTGTCAGACAAAAGAACATGGAAACAAAGTTTTGGAAATAAGCAGCCTCCAAAGGCAGGATCCAGTGCTTCAAGAAGTCATTGGTTGGGTAAAAAAGAAGGAAAGACCATCCTTGAGATACATAGAGGAAATGAGTCCACAGGTCAAAGACCTTTGGTCTAAATATGAACAATTAACCATAAAAGATGACACATTATATCTTTTATGGGCGAACAAGAATGGTGAGACTGTTCAGCCTAAGTTGATATTACCAAAAGAGTTAGTCAGAGATGTGATGTATGAACTGCACGACTCGCCTACAGGAGGCCATTTGGGTATCGCTAAAACTTATTCAAAGGTGATGGATAGATTTTACTGGTTCGAAATGAGAAGGGACGTAGAGAATTATGTTAGAAATTGTCATATATGTGAATCACGGAAAAATCCAGTGAAAACTCAAAGAGCGCCACTTCATCCTCATAGTTCTGGGGCACCATTTGAGAAAATTGCAGTTGACATCCTAGAAGTACCAATGTCTGACAAAGGAAACAAATACATAATAGTCATTGGTGATTATTTTACAAAGTGGGTGGAAGTGTTTCCGTTGAAGTCTCACACTGCAGTTGTTGTGGCTGAAATTTTAGTGGATCGATTCATCACACGTTTTGGAGCACCCTTCCAGATTCACAGTGACCAAGGGCCTGAATTCGAGTCTAAACTCGTGAGTGAAGTATGTAAACTACTTGGAGTTGATAAAACACGTACAACCAGTTATCATCCACAATCTGATGGGCAAGTGGAACGTTTTAACCGGACACTTTTGTCGATGTTGAGCAAATACGTCCACGAAAACCAAAAGGACTGGGACCTTCACTTACAGAAGGTGGTAATGGCATATAGGACGAGTAAGCATCAGACAACACAATATACGCCAGCATACCTACTGTTCGGTCGAGAGCTCAGACTTCCAGTTGATGTAATGTACAAGTTACCGGAAAATGAAGAAATCCCTGATAAGTTTGTTGCAGACATGCGAGATCGATTCCATCGGATCTACGAAATGGTTAGAAAAAATATAGGAGATACCCAGAAGACAATGTCCGACTACTATAACAGGAAGGTACAGGGTCATCCTTTTGAGGAGGGTGAAAGAGTGTGGTACTTTGACCCAAGGGTAAAGAAAGGGAGGTCAACAAAATTAAATAAGCCATGGAAGGGTCCTTTTGTCGTCAAAAAGAGGATTTCTGATCTAGTATATAGAATCCAGATGGAAGGGAGTCGTTATAGGAAAGTAGTACATTTCAACAAACTGAAAAGTACAAATGCGACGGTGAGATCCTGCGACGACCTGCAAGGACAAGTCTTTCAACAGGACAAGATCAGTGAACCAAGAAATACTACTGTGAAACGTGCTCGGGGTACAGATGCTCAGGAGGACTACTTCCTTGATTATGACGATTCAGATCAGGGTGTTGATCAACTACCCCAGTGGAGACATCATGAAATGTTTCCTCTGTCTCCACCTCCTACACCGGAAATTAGAAGAGACAATTTAGTTCAGGAGCAGAATGAACACCTGGATAATAACGTACCGCAAGTAGTTATTGGGGAAGACGAGGACAAGCAACAGACTACAGAAGAGGACTCAGACCAAGGAACTAGACGCTCTACACGGAACCGAAGATTACCAGTGCACTTTAAGGACTTTGTTGTAGAAATTGATCACGAGACTGAATAACTTTATTTTCTTGTGAATTATGTACTTTCTCAAACAGACTAACTTTTGTTTAAGGGGGGAATAGTGTTATATAGGGACGTTATCGTGCGTTGCAAGTATAGTTGTATGAATTAGTCAGACCGGAAGTTAGAGAGTTGTCGTAGGAAAACGTGTTGAACTTTGGCGGTAGAATTGAGAAGAAGAACTAAGTGTTGTGTTGTGGATATTTCGAATACAGTTGTGAAAGTATTGATTGATGGTTACTGTACAAATATCATTGTATATATAAATATATGTAAATAGTTATTATCGTGGTGTTCAGTATCATAACAGTATTGTAAACGTCATTTTAGTAGGAACGGGCACCTGCAATACGTGAAGCCTTAAAACTGAAATACATGACTGAGCACAGAAATAAGTTGACTTCCACACTCCAAAGTTATCAAAAATTGTTTGTATTTATTTAAATTTGTTTGAAGATGACAACAGATTCATGTTCTTAACTGAAATTAAAAAATGTAGGTAAACCGGATGTTGACATTGATGTAAAATATTCGGAACGGGATCGGACAGTGAGATCGGGATTGTGGGCCATATCTGCTATCTTTTTAGATAACTATATACAGAAAAGCATCTAATTGAAAAATGTATAAATTTACATGAAAATTGATTGATACTTGTAATCCAAACTAAGGTGAATAACTTGTCTATTGCAATTGTACATTTTAGTTTATTTTCAATTTCAATTGATATCCTAAAACTTTCCAAAAGAATAGATGTGTATTGGATACTTTTATACAGTTAATTTTATACCATACCATAGAATATATTTCAAATTCATAAACCTATGAAATAAAAATTATCTGCTACATTTTACTTGTTTACAAATAAAAAAAACAATATATTAAAATACAATAACTGCACACATATAATAATATACAGCATACAGTAAAAGGAATAAGTAAACACAGATATTTACATATACTGTATTCATTACATCAACTAGACAGTCACATAAAGACTGCTTACTAAATTGCCATCAAACGTCATTATAGACAAGTTTGACATCACAAAAATGTATTCCTAAAAAAATTAGGATTTTTTTTAGGTCAGATCAGGACAAGACCCGATTAAATTTAATTATTGCTGGATCTATCACACACATTAATTCAACATCTCTGGAAACCTTTTTTGCGTACCCATTCCCCTTTAAGAGTTTAAATTATAAGTAGGTAGTTAATTCCTGTTTAGAAAATGTGGGAGTGTATCAGTGGCATAAAACCTCCATAAAAGAGGAAGACAGACGAAGATAAAAATTCATACTGCTACAAGTATTTAAAAAGCCTGTATTTCAGGTCCGAATGTTTTGATTTTTCTTTTTCATCTACTGAAAAATAAAACTGGGCCCTTAAAAATTTAGCTGGGCCCCTAGAAATTAGAAGTCAGTAGCCCAGCTGGCTACTGGGAAAAATAGTTAATCTGCATCCCTGAAGACATCTGTAATACTACCTGAAGTCCTTTAAACATTCACTTCAAAGGGGAAAAAGCATGATACAGGTAACTTAAGACTAGAGGCTCAGTGTGTTGCTCACTTGTCATTTTGTTTTGAGGAAACTTTATACATAACATTTTATAGGAGCTTCTTACCAAATTTCTATTTTTTTTCCTACCAAATTTCAATTAAACTGCCAAATGGTTTTAGAGAAGATTTTTTTAATTAGCCGATCACAAACAAGAACTGCCTATGACAGTCATAAATGATTGGCATGAAATATGGAAATTTTGCACAGGATCTCTCATACTATCATTTCTACAAACTGAAAGTAACCATTTGTTGTGCCTCCTAGTTTCAGAGGAGAAGATGTTTTAAATTTCAGCCAATCGGAAACAAGAATTTCCTATGGCGACTATGTTTTTTGACCAATCAATATGAAATGAGGAAATCTTATAGATGACCTTCCAAATTAGATGTTTTCTGTATAATTTTACTTTATTTGGCCAAGTGGTGTTAGATTTTTAGAAATCGACCAACAAGAAACAAAAATTGGCTATCGCAGCATTGTTTTTAACAGATCGGGACAAAATCAACACACTTCATGGAGGACATTCTATAGATGCTTCTTACCATGTAGCAGTACATTTGGCCAAGCGGTTTCAGATGAGAAGATTTTTCATTGTTCTAGGATTCCCATTTCCCGTTAACCGTGGCGGGGTCCTCCCGATAGTCCGACGGCCCATTAGTCTGACAGCCCATTAGTCCGACAATTTATAAATGCAAGAGGCATATCAAGTATCATTAATATCTTTCAAGGCATTCCGACAGACCATGAGGGTGGTTCCTATATACATGTACTCTATATAACTGAACGTCGTCCATACATGTGTCAACTCACCTGTTTTTTTTGCGGGTCGCACCAGTCATGAATTTCCCGAAATGTGTCCTCTCACCCAAGAATTTTCAATCACCCGACAGGTCCCGGGAATTCGGTAAATGACCCATTTTCATCCATCTTCTTATCATGGATTGTATCCAGTTTTTAGAATGGAAATATATTGAAACAATTTCCCAATAATGCAAGTTGATTAACCGGTTGGACTATGAGACAAACGCAACCAATCGTTAAACAGGAAATCGAAAATCAAGGGACACACTGAAGAATAGACATATAGACATCATTGCACCAAATTATACATACTTTTACCGTCCGATTTTTAAAATATTTAAATTTATGTTTTTCATGGCACCCAGAAAAAAAAATGAAATTGTGGAGGAAAGTTACCACACACCTATCTTTTGCTAGTTTCTTAGTTTGTGAGATAAAAAAATGACTAGTTACCAATAACAAAACAAACTTTTGAATTCTTATAATTGACACAGTGGATGTCCAAATTACCAAATGACTGCATTTGTCTTTTTTATTTTCAGGTCGGCTGGGGAGGGGGAGGGGTGGTTTGAGGGTGACTATTCTTGATTACTAGTAATTCATTAAAAAATAAAAACACACACACAGACAGCCACCCAGCTGTATTGTTAAATTCCTTTAAATTCTGTCCTCCAGTTGGTATTCGTTTGATTATGATTGTTCTTTATTTGTCTTAGGAGAAGGGAACGGCGGTATTAGAGAGGATCAGATAATATTACAATTTTTTCCCAAACGTAGCTTTCTATTTTTTACTACCGTATAATTTGCTCTATAGTTTCATAATATCTAAGATTCTGATGAATATATTTTTTTTTTTTGGCTTTTTTTACAAACCCTTGAAATTCAATAGAAAAAGGTTGACATTTTTTCTGGAAAGAGATATTTCAATGACATTTTGTGGGCATATAATAATTACACACTGCCTGACACTGGCATAAGCAGCAATAAGGTATTAAAATACAAGGAGCACAACTATGGAAAGATAAAAGGAAAAGGAGTCATTTTTTTAACTGGCCAAATCCAATGTAAACAATCTTTATCACCAAGAAGCTTGGAATTGAGGTGGAATTTTCAAACGCACAGATGATCATATATTTGAGAAGACACTTAAAATAGAGTTATCTCCCATACCCCAGGTCTACACCCTTAAGAACATTAAATCAAAACTAATGATTAATATTTAACTTACATTACTGTGCTAAATAATTAAATTCATATGAATCTATTTAAAAAATATGTTAAAAACTCTTATTTTAACATTATAAAAAAAATTTCTTTTAAGAGAATTAAACTTGGTCAACAATATCAACTTCGTTTACAATATATCTTAAACAAGGGCAACGCGAAGCGTGGTGTATCCTCTCGTCTAAAAATTTGACCCGGTGACCTTGACCTTTGACCTATGACCTTGAAAATCAATAGGATTCAAGATTATCTTAAGGACTAGGTATGTACCAAGTTTGGTCAAAATCCATCGACGGATGTTGATTCTAGAGTGTTCACAAGGATGTTACAAGATAAAAAAAAATCGAGAAAGCATCAGAGATGCAACAGCCGAGTTGCAAGTCAAATTCATTTGGTCTTGTTTTATAAATAAGTAAGAAACTAAAGAATAAATGTATGTATGATGGATTGGAAATATTTTCTTATGTAATATAAAGACTATTCAAGATATCATCAAGTTTCAAAGGACAAAAAATAAATTATGAAGATAACAGATGTTATGTTGTAGCAGTTGTTTGTTTTAGATGACAGAGGAGAAACAGTGACAAAATCATATGAATGAAAGAAGAGAAAATACACTGTTTTTTAAAACATCTTACAATTAGTACTATTAGAAAGGTATCTACAAGTTTATGGTCTGTCCAATATGCCTACACTGGCATCAATGTTGGTATACACATGATCTAAGCATGAATGGTAATCAGTTGTCTGCTGGAAATTACATGGTTGTAAGCTATAACAGGTACGGATATGTTCTAAAAACAGGTTAAATTCAGTTGAAGGTTGTAGCAAGTTATCATTCAAATCTCCCACGACAACCACTTTGTTTAACTGATTTGGTGGACATTGTTCGATGACAGTTTTCAATTTTTCATTTAGTTTGGAAATGTGTTGAATTGGTGGTTTGTACACAGATACTACAATGAAATCATTGAAACTTCCTGCAATAATTTCTATTCCATCAGACAGTAATGAAGTAGTTAGTACATATTGTATTGATAGTTTTCATGAACATAGAGCCACCATGTCGCCTGCCTTGTGATCTTGATTGGTCAAGTCTATCACATACTGTCAGAGCTGATAACTGGTAGTCTAGGTTTCTATCTGTTGGACACAAAAAAGTCTCCTGTAGCACAATTACATCTGCATGCTGGATAGTTGGTGAATGCAACAAATCTTGGAAATGGTAACGCAAACGTCTTGTATTAAGAAGCATTATTGTTAGAACGTCTGAATTAAGTAGAGGACATTTGGGTTGTAGTTGTAATGGATTATTTCGTAAACAGTGCATTTCATCCACAACAGTTTTATCAATTTTGATATCCTTTTCCTTGAAATGAAGAAGATCCAATGAATTGATATCTGTACATCGGCTAATAGCCACATAGACTGTATGAGATGTAAAACAGTCCTTTAGAGAAATAACTGCTGAAGGCAAGGTAGCACCTTGGCATTTATGTATAGTCATGCCAAAACAAGGCTTCAGTGGAAATTGTTCTCGAGTAATGGTCACATTGCTACATCGTCTCACATCAAATTTTTTGCTAACTTTCATTACTGGTACCCATTGTTTGTTAATAACAGGTGTGTAGAAACGTTTCATCCTATTTTTCTGTTTGATACCAATCTGTTTGTCTTCAAATATTACCCAAACAATAAATGGTATTCCTGCAGGGGTAAGACTGAAATGTTTAACTGTACATGGGACACCATTAGTTAAACCGAGAGAGGTGTCTAGATTATGCACTATCATATAGAGTCCATCAACTTTCAATAATAAAGAATGATACATATTCTGAGTGAGTTGTGGGGGGTAATTCAATATCTCAGCCAATTTAGCCTTCTTTGCATCATTTGAAACTTGGCCTTGAACTGAATCCTTTGAAAATGAAATTGCAGTTTGTGTATCTAATGTTCCTATAATGAAATCATTATACTGATCAACCATCTCATTTTTGGTAAATAGATGAGGTGAAGTTGGATTGATGTTCACATTCTCTGTAAGTCTAGACTTCAGACTGTCTATATCTTGTTTGGTATGCTTTCCTTCACGAATTCTATTCAACATTTCAGCAAAGTGAATGTTTTCTTCCTCATAATTTGTACTAATTCATACATTTGAACTCTGTCAACCCAAACATAATTAACTAAATGGTCATATGGCGAAAATGGAGGTGAAAAAATCCATTTATCTCCAACTGGTCTAAGCTGGAACAGGTCTCCAACAAACAAAATGGATATATTACAAAAATCTTGAGTATTGTCAAAAATTTCCTGCAGGCGTTGATATAAAATTCAACATATTGGCACCCACCATTGACACTTCATCTATGATTAGGATTTTGAGACTCGACATGTGGACTCTTATCGTATTTAACTGGCTATAACTTAATTTTCTGTAATTCTTTAATGTTTTGTTTGGTAAAATTCCAAAGAGGGAATGCAGAGTGCTACCATTAACATGATATGCCGCTCGTCCTGTAGGTGCACAAATCAGTATCTCCGGATGTTCTGGACTATGCCCTGGTTCTGAGCTGAAATACCGTTGAAGAGTTTGAAAAAGTGCACTAATGACATGAGATTTGCCTATACCTGCTCCTCCTGACAAAAATAACTGAAATGGTAACTGATCTGTTTTAACCAAGTATGTGATGTGTTGAATGAATAAATACTGCTCCTTATTTAAGGTATCCATTATCTGACAGTCTGTTTGGAATAACTGTTTGATTGAGACATGCTTTTTCTGAAGGACATTCAAAATCAATGTCAAATGGTGGCATGTCAGTTGGCATTTGAATATCTTGAAAATTCTCTGACAATTCTGAAAATTCCTCAGATTCCTCTGTTTGCTGTCTGTCACTCGGTGCAATAGCATCCATAGCATTGAGCAAAGCTTGATCATCTAGTGATTCCATCACTTCTTCAATTGTATTTTCAAGCTTATCATACTTTAAACGTTCATGTAGTATTTCCTAATGATGTAGAATGAACTGCTGTTTGTATGTTTCGGATGCAGCTTGTATTTCACATTCTTCTCTCCAAGGATAGAATAGCATAGGTTGTTCACGATAATAATTCTCTTCATCCTGGTGTATATTGTATCTGACATATCTCAGAACTTTAGGCTTTTGACGCATAACAAGATACTTTCCATCACTAATATGAACACAAACACGATTAACTACGTTTTCAACTGGATTGTCGGTTTCATCAATCTCCTCTTCATGTAACTTTTTTCTATATTGTATGTCATAGCAAGAACAAAATTCAGCAAGACTTATGTTAGCAAGCTCTTCATGTCGGTTCTTGTATTGTTCAATCTTTCCTTCACACATGATATCAGTACTGTCCTTGGGAAGACTTAATAAAACATTTTTTGGTTTAAGAATGTGAATTCGTTTATCAGGTTCACATGTGTTAATGAAGTAGACACCTCTGGTGCATTGTGCAAGTGGCATTTGTAACAACAAATAAATAGCTTCCTGTGCACTTATTTCACAGTGGTTTAGGAATTGATTTGCAATTAACCTTAACTGTTGTTTCACTGTCATATTACCTTTTTTAGCTTCATCTGAAGCAGATTTAAGCAACTTGCTGATTCCTCTTTGGGATTTCATTATGTAGGATGCAATGTAAACACATAGTGCCCATGGGTCTAGTACATATTGCAAATCTGTATTAGCTGCCCAAGTCTGTAATATAGCAGGATTGTAACCATTCATGTGCACATCAGTTGGATTTCGTTTCAAAAACACCTGTTTTTTGGACAAAGATGGTCTTATAGCTAATAAATAGTTATTTTCTGTTAAGTTACATTTTTTTTTTAAATTCCTCAAATGTAGCTATTTTATCTATGTTTTGGCCGTTTAAAATCTTTCTGACTGATCTGTAGCTTTCTTGATGTTTTTTCAGTTCTTGCTGATCAATGTCCTTGGCAAATGGTTCTAAAATGCACGTACATTTCATTGGTGGAAGAGGAAACCCAAATCTGCATTCTCGTTTTCCTGTTTTCTTACAATTATTTGTATGTTTATGTGTTTGAAGGTAGATATATACATCGGATTCAGTATTTGTAATCTTGGAGCGAGTGATATGTTGATCAATGAATTTTATGACGTTCTCTTCAGGTGCTTCATCATATATTGGACTGTTTTCAACCCAGAATAAGCAATGCAGATGTGGTGATCCACGATTCTGAAATTCTACCCTATAGTAGTAGTCCACTACTTTTCCAATAGGAGAAGCAGATGTGGTGAGAATGTTATTGAAGAAAATATGTGTCAGATATTGAAAATGTCGAGCACAAGTAACAGGATCTTTCTGTATTAACTCTGCTTTCTGCATGTATGTAATTTTATCAAAGTCATCATCACTTACTTCTTTGTTGAGATTTTTCTTGTATAGTAAACTTAGCAAATCTTTCTATTCAGTTTCAGCAGCTGAAAATGTTGCGAAAAATGTGGGCATTCCCAACTGACGTATTAATGCAAAGATTTCTTTTTGCTTCTGCTGAAAATAAGGAGGAGATGATCGGATATTTTTAAGAATCTTGTAACCTTCATTTTCATTTACAATATGTTGAACATTTATATCATCTACAACATCAGACACTGTCATATTTCCATTAGTTCTATGTTTTTCGCAGAGCAGTTGTTATGGAATTTTTTACTTGTTCTGTTTGTAGTTTTTTTTAATTTGAAAATATATTGGGAACACATGTAGCAAAACGGCGATCTCTATTTCGAAGTTCAGATTTACATATTGTTGCATAGGAAACTTTAATTGGATGTGTATAACGTTTCT
>MJUT01002982.1:483834-496861 GCA_002080005.1 Gigantidas platifrons
ACCATAACCTAACCTTTAGACAAATCCAATGTAATAAAAGTCAGTCCAAAACATGATCTAACCATAACCTAACCTTTAGACAAATCCAATGTAATAAAAGACAGTTACAAATTTTCCTTTTTCTGCAGAAAAATAAAAGATTGGAATAAATTACCAGAAAATATCACAAGCAATACCACAACAGATGCATTTAAACTAAAGAGGGCCTCTCACAAGAGGTGCTCCTCAAAACCTTCTTATACCTCCAATAAAAAATACTTTGTTTTTATCTTATAGTAAATAAAGAAAAATCAAGAAAGCATCAGAGACGCAACAGCCGAGTTTCAAGTCAAAATCATTTGGTCTTGTTTTATAAATAAGTTAGAAACTAAAGAATAAACACGTCGTGCATGTATGATGGATTGGAAATATTTTCCTATGTAATATAAAGACTATTCAAGATATCATCAAGTTTCAGAGGACAAAAAATAAATTACGAGGATAACAGATGTTATGTTGTAGCAGTTGTTTGTTTTGGATGACAGAGGAAACACAGTGACAAAATCATATGAATGAAAGAAGAGAAAATACACTGTTTCTTTAAACATCTTACAATTAGTACTATTAGAAAGGTATCTGCAACCATACAAGTTTTTGGTCTGTCCAATATGCCTCTTGTATGCCTACACTGGCATCAATGTTGGCATACACATGATCTAAGCATGAGTGGTAATTAGTTGTCTGTTGGAAATTACATGGTTGTAAGCTATAACAGGTACGGATATGTTCTAAACACAAGTTAAATACATTTGAAGGTTGTAGCAAGTTCTCTTTCAAATCTCCCACGACAACCTCCTTGTTTAATCGATGACTGTTTTCAATTTTTCATTTACTTTGGAAATGTGTTGAATTTATGGTTTGTACACAGATACTACAATGACACCATTGAAACTTCCTGCAATAATTTATATTCCATCAGACAGTAATGAAGTTATTGGTACATATTGTATTGATACAGTTCTCATGAACACAGAGCCACCATGTCGCCTGCCTTGTGATCTTGTTCGGTCAGGTCTATCACATACTGTCAGAGCTGATAACTGGTAGTCTAGACTTCTATATGTTAGACACAAAGCAAATTCCTGTAGCACAATTACATCTGCATGCTGGATAGTTGGTGAATGCAACAAATCTTGGAAATGGTAATGCAAACTTCTTGTATTAAGAAGCATTATTGTTAGAACAGCTGAATTAAGTAGAGGACATTTGGGTTGTAGTTGTAATGGATTATTTCGTAAACGTTGCATTTCATCCACAACAGTTTTATCAATTTTGATACCCTTTTCCTTGAAATGAAGAAGATCCAATGAATTGATATCTGTACATCGGCTAATAGCTACATAGACTGTATGAGATGTAAAACAGTCCTTTAGAGAAATAACTGCTGAAGGCAAGGTAGCACCTTGGCATTTATGTATAGTCATCCCAAAACAAGGCTTCAGTGAAAATTGTTCTCGAGTAATGGTCACATTGCTACATCGTCTCACATCAAATTGTTTGCTAACTTTCATTACTGGTATCCATTGTTTGTTAATAACAGATGTGTAGAAACGTTTCATCCTATTTTTCTGTTTGATACCAATCTGTTTGTCTTCAAATATTACCCAAACAATAAATAGTATTGCTGCAGGGGTAAGACTGAAATGTTTTACTGAACATGGGACACCATTTGTTAAACCGAAAGAGGTGTCTAGATTACGAACTATCATATAGAGTCCATCAACTTTCAATAATAAAGAATGATACATATTCTGAGTGAGTTGTGAGGGGTAATTCAATATCTCAGCCAATATAGCCTTCTTTGCATCATTTGAAACTTGCCCTTGAACTGAATCCTTTGAAAATGCAGTTGCAGTTTGTGTATCTAATGTTCCTAAAATGAAATCATTATACTGATCAACCATCTCATTTTTGGTAAATAGATGAGGTGAAGTTGGATTGATGTTCACTTTCTCTGTAAGTCTAGACTTCAGACTGTCTATATCTTGTTTGGTATGCTTTCCTTCACGAATTCTATTCAACATATCAGCAAAGTGAATGTTTTTCTGCCTCATAATTTGTACTAATTCATACATTTGAACTCTGTCAACCCAAACAGAATTAACTAAATGTTCATATGGCGAAAATGGAGGTGAAAAAAAATCCATTTATCTTCAACTGGTCTAAGCTGGAACAGGTCTCCAACAAACAAAATGGATATAATACCAAAATATTGAGTATTGTCAAAAATTTCTTACAGGAGTTGATAATAAAATTCAACATATTGGCACCCACCATTGACACTTCATCTATGATTAGGATTTTGAGACTCGACATTTGGACTCTTATCGTATTTAACTGGCTATAACTGAATTTTCTGTAATTCTTTAATGTTTTATTTGGTAAAATTCCAAAGCGGGAATGCAGAATGGTTCCATTAACATGATATTCTGCTCGTCCTGTAGGTGTTCAAATCAGTATCGCTGGATGTTCTGGACTGTGCCCTGGTTCTGAGTTGAAATCCCGTTGAAGAGTTTGAAAAAGTGCACTAATAACATGAGATTTGCCTACACCTGCTCCTCCTGACAGAAATAACTGAAATGGTAACTGATCTGTTTTAACCAAGTATGTGATGTGTTGAATGAATAAATACTGCTCCTTATTCAATGTCCTCATCATGTTATGGTATTCATAGGATCACTTCTCAGTTCATCTCGTGTTTTATTTCTCTTCATATTTTCTTGCTGTAAGTAATTTTGGTTCTTTCTCAACTGATGTCTTCTTTTGTTACGTCTGTAGTTTACATTTTGAGCATATTCCAAATTCTTTCTCAAATCAGTTATTCTCTCTCTGTTTTTTTTTTTGTTTTTTTTTTATTTTCTGTTAGGCTATATTCATGACCTTTTCTTTTGGTAACCATACTTTTGCTAGAATTCAACTGTTTCCTATCTGTTGGGAAAACTGTAAAGTTTTTATCATTAAAGCATTTTAGTATATGACTTCGTAGTTCAGATTGTTACAGTTTCTCATTTTCTGGATTGACTCCTGATAATAAGTAGAATGCATTCGCAACTGCAAAATGTCCAGTCAGTTGAAAATCCTTGAGACTGAGGGCATATATATTGAACAGTAACAGTTAGTGATGTGTTAGGTACATGAAATACTGAGTATATAGCTTTCAATTGTGTCAGAATCTGATTCAGTCTATTGCTGTTGTATAAGGAATCATATATGATAATTGAATTTCCCTTCTGTTGAGAAACAAGGTAATGACTATCCAACAATTGTGTGGTATTCTTATATCTGATGCAATAGGTAGTCCACTAGTAAAATAATACAGCAGAGTAGAAGGTGGGCGCATTCCAAATGTTAGTGTGAACTGTCTTTGTAAAAGTGCTGCTGCATAATCAATCAACGGGCATCATGTAGAATACTAATCTCAGATATACCAACTGTTCTATAGTCAGGTAGATCATCAGATGCAGTGTAAATGGATGATACCTCCTGAAAAATAAGAATACAATCCATATATATTGCTTTCACATTATACAAGAATTTGGGGAGAAAAGTAGAAAAGAACGGATGATTGGACAAATAAAATACTGACAGTTTTATCACATTTCTTGACGGAATGGTATATAATGTTCAAATAGCTCAAACAAAATTACCTCTAGCATTAACATGAGCAGGTAAATAGCAAATCAAAGTCGGAGAACTTCTATATGTGATTTTGCACAATGAAAATGTGAACCAATTGATGTCATATGTGAGAAAAGATCATCTTTTTCATGTTTTCTGGTGGATACTTGAATTTTTGTTGTCTTTGATTGACAGTAGGGTTGACAATTCCATTCATTCTAAGAATCATGTAGTATTGTATATTCAGTTGCATTTTATTATGGTATAAGTGATTGTCTCTATGGAATATTTCCCAATCCCTTTCTTATTTCTATTCAGATAGGAATGTTTAAAGTAGCTTACCATCCTGTGGTTCTGCATCAGACTTCTGGACATCACTCTTCGCATGGAAGGACTCTTTTTCTTTAGTTTCGGCATCTTTATCTGTCAACATGTAAAGACCTAAAAAAAAAAAAAAAAATTATTAACAATATACACATTACATGATTTATCTTAAAATCACACATAAAATCATAAAATAATGTCAGTATTTCAAGTAAAAGTTATATCGGAACATTGAAACAATTAAACTTCGCATAACAAAAGTTCTTTTCTTTCAGTTTGTCTTTTGAACCTTATTCTTTGGCTCCTCAGATGATTCAGAGTCAAAAAGATCTTGACTATCCTCATTCTCCACGAAACAAGCACCGAATGCTTCTTGAGATGAGGATAAATCTATCTGCAATTTAGCAACTTTTTCTTGAGAGGATGACAGATCCTTCTGAAGATCTCCAAATTTTCTTTTGATCTTATTTATTTCCCAATTAGCATTGTAATTGTCTTCCATAAGTTTTGCATATTTTTTGTCTCAGTTCAGTGCAATATTGTGACATATTCTCTGCATCTTTGTCAACAGACTGGGTTAAGTTGAGGATGTCTTCCATGGCCTTTTCTGTTGTATACTGGCCCCCCTTCAGTCTTGCAAATATACTAGTTATTTGTAGAATACTTGATTTTATTCTTCTAGAAGTGTCCATTGTCTAAATAAAAAAAAGTTTAACATTACATTCTGATATAAATGCATACATTTATATCCTTTCCCTACTAGTGCATGTTACTCTTTCAGAGCACCTGAAGTAACTCCAGTTTTTTATTGCCAGTTGTGTTCTGTCCTTTTTTAGTTTTGTGTGTAATAGATTTGCCATACATGCATGTGCTTTGATTTTCGAATTTTGGTTTAACGGCTTGGTTATGTTGCATTGGAATTAAATCAGGTAAAAGAAACAAACAAAAAATCAGTGGAAAGACATTCATATCAAATAAATATATTAAAGGACCAGCCCTCTGGGGCCATTAAAACCAGCCCTCTGGGGCAATGCATGCTAGCTGACCTTTAGCCTTAAACCAGTCATACTTAGCATACATTTCTAAATTCATATTTTTAATTATCATTAATTAATTTCAATAGTGTTTCTTTGCATACTTTCATTAGCTAATGAATAAAGAAGTGAACAAATGTGTTAATAGTATGTTGCTATATATATATATACATATATGAAGGGCTAAAATGAGCTGATTTAAGTTTCCAGCACTGACGTCGTGGACACAGTCAGCTAAGATAAGTGGAGCAAATCCATAGCTTTACAAATATTTTAAAATTTAATTTAAAGAAGACAATGAACTATTAGTTAGCCTAAACAAATGTCATCAATCCAGTTGTAACATTTACTAACAAGTTGACCACTTTATATAAGGTATTGAATTTGACAGTTGAAGTTATTTGCTCAACTCATCTTACTTCAAACCATGCATCAATTCACAGCTGATTGTTAACATATGCCTGAAGTTATTCATGTTAATAATGACTGATAATTTAATAATCACTGCAAAATCATGATATTTTATACAAAAATAATTTTTTATACGCAGCATGCATTTGAAAGCATAGTTTGAACAGTGCCACATGAATCATATGAGCTCCATCAAATAAGAATTAATCTATAATGTACCATACGGTCTACCATACGGTCAAACATCCTTATTATTGCTTGGTATCAAAATTGCAATTATTTTTTTTTGCAATGTAAAATCTTTTTTTGATAAGTACAAAATTGCTGCACATGTATTTATTTCAATAAATTAGATTCCAATTGAAGGAAGCTCATAAGATGATGGTAAGGTACAACAAGAAAGGCACACCATGGACTACACTGAAAGCCTCTACTATTGACTACAAGATATATATTTTCAGGAATGAATATTACATTAATTATATAAAAAAATTACCTTGATACTTTCCCATTTCATTTGTCTTGGATCCACTTATCTAATCTTGAAAACAAAACTGCACCGCAATTGTATTCCGGCACTGTATGTACATTTATAAATCCTATTTTCCAGCACCTGTTCTCCTTCATTTTCCAGTTGGATTCCTGAATAATTTTTACTGGATTATTCAAACTAGATTCCTGTTTTCAAGATTTATCAATGTTATGTGCCAAGTATCAATTTTCTGGCATTGCTGGTTCACAAGAAGAAGATTTTTAAATATTTAAATAATTAATCATTTTAGGCCCCCTCTTGGGCATTTCTTTGGATCCCAGACATACCGAACATAATTTTGGAAGAGGATCACCCAAGGAACATTTGGACAAAGTTTGGTTAAAATTCACAAAATGGTTTCAGAGATATGTGTAATTCTCAAAAAAAAACTTCCAGTAGGGGATGGGGATGACCCCGTGCCTCAACTGTTGGGGCATTTAATTTGTCTATTCACCCTGATCATAAATATATATGGTTTAGGGGTGGGGATCTCAACTATTAAAAAGTTCACTTCAGGTAGGAGGTGGGGTATGACCCTCGGGGCCTGAGCTATAAGGCATTTAATTTGCCTAGTCATCCTGATCATAAATATATATAGTTTAAGGGTAGGGATCTCAACCATTAAAAAGTTCACTTCAGGTAGGGGGTGGGGTATGACCCCGGGACCTGAGCTATAATGCATTTAATTTGCCTAGTCATCCTGATCATAAATATATATGGTTTAGGGGTGAGGATCTCAACCATTAAAAAGTTCACTTCAGCCAGGGGGTGGGGTATGACCCTGGGGCCCGAGCTATAAGGCATTTAATTTGCCTAGTTTCCCTGATCATAAATATATATGGTTTAGGGTGGGGATCTCGGTCACATTTTTAAAACAGATTCCCCAGCGGGGTGGGGCTGAGCCCCGGGGATAAAAAATGTTGAATGCACAACTTCACATTGGCATCTCCACCCATACCACATATTAAGTTTCTATCTTTTGTAGTTTCAGAGAAATGTGTAATTCTCAAAATATGTACTTTTTCTAAAAAAAAAAAAACCATGATTTTACAAGAAAAAAACAATAGATTAATCTGAATTTCGAACTCACTCTAAAGAATAGTGTAATAATGCTTCCTACCAAAAATTATGTTGATGGGCCAAAAACTAAGAGCGCTATTGCGTTAACGAAGATAATTCTCAAAATATGTACTTTTTCTATAAAAAACCATGATTTTACAAGAAAAAAACAATAGATTAATCTGAATTTCGAACTCGCTCTAAATAATAGTGTAATAATGCTTCCTACCAAAAATTACGTTGATCGGCCAAAAACTAAGAGCGCTATTGCGTTAACGAAGATACCCATACGCCCGCCCACCCGCCTGTATACCCGCCCGCCTGCCTTTCACCAAAACATAAGCCGACTGCAACTTCGTTGCAACTTGGCTAAAAATTTGACCCGGTGACCTTGACCTTTGACCTTGAAAATCAAAAGGGTTTCAGATTCTCTTAAGGACTAAGTATGTACCAAGTTTGGTCAAAATCAATTGAAGGATGTTGATTCTAGAGTGTTCACAAGGATGTTACGAGGTAAACATTTGATCTGGTAACTTTGACCTTTGACCTTGAAAATCAAGAGAGTTCCATATTCTCTTAAGGACTCAGTATGTACCAAGTTTGGTCAAAATCCATTGAAGGATGTTGATTCTAGAGTGTTCACAAGGATATTACGCGGTAAAAATGTGACCCGGTGACCTTGATCTTTGACCTATAACCTTGAAAATCAATAGGGTTCCAGATTCTCTTAAGGACTGGTTCCAGATTCTCTTAAGGACTAAGTATGTAACAAGTTTGGTCAAAATCCATTGAAGGATGTTGATTCTAGAGTGTTCACAAGGATGTTACAGAAGGACGGACGGACGGACCACAGTATCTTAACGTTTAATCTAGCGAAATAATAGAAAAATCTGTATAAAATCGGTATATTATAAATAACTCAAGTAATGAAACAAGTTTTTCCTTCCAAAGGTTGTCCACAGTATCTTGACGTTTAATCTAGCGAAATAACTGTGGACGGAAAGACGGAAGGAAGGACCGACGGACGGACGGTAATGTTACTATATCCCTTCGCAACTTCGTTGGCGAGGGTATAATAAATCATTTTTTAAACTATATTAAGCTTAACATTACTACAGGTAAATGTCAAGCAAGAACTTTTGTAGAAAATAGATATTAACCAAAAAACCATATTGTCACAAATATTACTCAGAACAGCCAAATAAAGTAAGTA
Source organism: Gigantidas platifrons (assembly GCA_002080005.1). NCBI lineage: Eukaryota > Metazoa > Mollusca > Bivalvia > Mytilida > Modiolidae > Gigantidas > Gigantidas platifrons. The sequence goes on from MJUT01002982.1 coordinate 492,065, forward strand.
AGAATATATATTGAATATTACAAAGTATTTTTCGACCCATAAACTTTTAAGTTTTTAAGTGCGCATTTAACATGTCAATGTTTTTTTTACCACGGAAAACAGACTTGGATTCAGACAATTCAGAATAAAATAATGTGATTACAGTCTAATTTTTCACAATTTTAATATAATTTTAACAATTTTTTCGAGAAAAATGGGGAGCCCCCCACCGGATCCATCAATGGATAAACTTTTGAAAGAATGCCGACATTTATTGTGTTTTCATTTTACAATGTTTTCCCGGCCAAGTTTTTTTTTCAATTATTTTTTATAATTTAGTTTTTCCTTTTTAACAATTGCTTGGATGTTTTAGACTATAATTCATTAACAAGATTTTTTACTATGCATCATTAATAAAATCTTAATGTTTTCTTTTTCAGTTTTTCAAGATCCAGTTTTCGTGTTATCTTCAGCTGAATGGTAATTAATTACTTCATTGTTGTAGGCACAATAGGCCGTGCTCATAGGGTGTGAAGACAAGGGTTTCCAGAAACCCCTGTCGTCACACCCTGTGAACACAGGCTATTGTTCTAATAACAATGAAGTAATTCATAGTATGCAGTTTCAGAGATAGAAAGTGTATGGTTTAACAATAGACCTGGGGTGTTAGTAATAGTTATACATTGAGGTATAGGTGTTTCTGGATTAGAAACCATGAGGGCCGGAGGTCCGAGGGGTTTCTAATCCAGAAACACCGTATACCGAAGTGTATAACTAACTTACTCCCCAGGTTATTCTAAATACACGAACTATTCATTACAGAGTGTCATAGAAAAGAAAAACAATAAATACAGAAACATTTAATTCCATAAAACGATACATTTTTGTGGTTTCCCCATTGGGTACCCCTTCTTTAAAGATAGATTGAAGGTCTGAGCTGTATTTAAGGATTAAACAGATTGATTGGTTAATAATGGAAGATATTGTTGAATACTAGTTATTCAATATTCTTTTACAACATGATCTTTAGGAATGACAGACCTGTTATATTGAACTGAACTTTTTGTAGAAAATGGATATTTACCAAAAAACATATTGTCACAAATATTACTCAGAACAGCCAAATAAAGTAAGTAAGAATATACATTGAATATTACAAAGTATTTTTCTACCCATAAACTTTTAAGTTTTTAAGTGCGCATTTAACATGTCAATGGTTTTTTTTAACCACGGAAAACAGACTTGGATTCAGACAATTGAAAAAGGGGTTTCAGAATAAAAAAAAATGTGATTATAGTCTAATTTTTCACAATTTTAATATAATTTTAACAAATTTTTCGAGAAAAATGGCGACCTCCCTCTCCGAAATCCTCCCTACCGGATCCACCAATGGATAAACTTTTGAAAGAATGCCGACATTTAATGTGTTTTCTTTTTACAGTACTTTTCCGGCCAATTTTGTTCTCAATTATTTATTATAATTTAGTTTTTCCTTTTTAACAATTGCTTGGATATTTTAGACTATAATTCATTAACAAGATTTGTTACTATGCTTCATTAATAAAATCTTCATGTTTTCTTTTTCAGTTTTTCAAGATCCAGTTTTCCTGTTATCTTCAGCTGAATGGTAATTAATTACTTCATTGTTGTAGGCACAATAGGACGTGCTCATAGGGTGTGAAGACAAGGGTTTCCAGAAACCCCTGTCGTCACACCCTGTGAACACAGGCTATTGTTCTAATAACAATGAAGTAATTCATAGTATGCAGTTTCAGAGATAGAAAGTGTATGGATTAACAATAGACCTGGGGTGTAATCTTTAATATTAAGCAAAAACATATGTGGAAAGGATATACCATAAATGAAATTTTGAAAGTTGTCTCATGATAAGGAAATGCATGATTTTGAAAGAATGTTGTTTTACAGTCTTAAATCTGTTTTCACTGAAATTTTGAAAATTAGAATATTTAAATGAGATATTATTTGTGTTTACAAATATATATCAAATCATATGAAGCCATTATTTTCTTTTACAACATTATAGTTTTGATTTAAATTAAAATTAGAAAACTGTAGAATAATTTCTTAATATTATTTTGTGATTGAAATGAAGGGTAATATTTTAATCATAAATTAATTTAACCCTTTTTAACATTTGAATAGCAAACATATCTTTAATTCTTATTTATATTTATAAACCTTTCTACATTATTCTTTGATAAATTTTATTAAAAACATATACATATATATGCATTATACAATGTATATCATACAAATATAGCCTCCCATTAACGTCAATACATGGATTTATAGACCTATAAATATATATGGAGTGAGGACGAAGTCTGAGGTCGATATATATTTTTAGGTCTATGAATCCATGATAGGTTATAATTGTTTTATCATTTTTCAATATTATTTTATGAATTAGTATTTAACCACATATCATTCCAAAAGATTGAAAATACTTAAGTAAACAAGTAAACCTTTGTTCATATTGGCTTTTATAGTATGTACCAATTATATAAAATCACACCCCTTTTATGGCCCATCAATAACCCATTCAGATTAACACTTCGTATCAACTGCATTAAACTAGATGTAAATCAAAAGCTTATAAATTTTGGAAATTGACACTTCTCTGTCTCTTCCGGTCAAGATTATCTCGGAAAACATAAACAACAAAGGAAATCTGTTGACATATTATAGTCCGTTTGACTTCTATAAATCTTCAAAAAAAAATTCTTAAAAATCCAGTTTTCAAATCAACAATTTTTGTTCTAGATGTTTGTTAATATATGATATATACGAACTGTGACAATTAATTTCAAAATGTTTGATCCATTATTAAAAAAGTTACCCATTAGGTATCCATGTTAATTATATTGACTAAAGTGTGAAAATCTGGAGGGAGTGAGTACAATAACAGTCTGTACCATGTGACATAGGACAATTAAATATCAAAGTACATAATAACAATTGACTATCATCTATGGGCAGTTAATGAGTAGCCTTTTCATAATTAAGTTTAATATATCAAATGGTACAATGAAATATTCATTGAAAGCACATGTCTATTATATTGTTTTCATGGCATGGCTATTACACTATTTGTACTCACTCCATCCATATTGTTAAACTTTAGAAAATATAATTAACATAGAGACCTAATGGGTAACTTTTTTAATAATGGACCAAAAATTTTGAAATTAATTGTCAGAGTTCGCATATACCATATTAATAAACATCTAGAAAAAAAATTGTTGATTTGAAAACTGGATTTTTAAGACTTTTTTTCTGAAGATTTATAGAAGTCAAATGGACTATACCAACAGCTATCAACACAATACATTCAACAACAAAAAACCACATCAAAATTGGATGAATAAAAACAAAATTCTATTTTTATTTCTCAAATAGGCGAAATATCATATTTTGGGCTCCTTTTAGACCCCTTTTTGAAAATAAAATGGCAAAGCAAGGTTTAGTGGCCATTAATAACTCATAAAGATGAATACTTTGCAAAAACTGCATTAGAATTGGATGAAAATTTAAAAAGTTCAAATATTTTAATCCCCTCCCCTTTTTTGATCCCCTTTATGTCAAAAACAGTAATTGTTACATAATAATGTTATGTGTTTTTCTGAAAGGGATTTTCGTAAGGAATGCATTATGGTTTTATAGTTTATAACGCCACTTTCAACAACATTTAAGCTATATTGTGGCAGTCAGTTTTATTCATGGAGGAAACTGCAGTACCCGGAGAAAACCATCAGCCTGTTATAAGTCACTGGCAAACTTTATGACATAATGCTATATCGACTGAGTGGCATTTGAACTCACAACATTAGAGGTGATAGGTTCTAATTGCATAGGTAGTTGTAAATTTAACTACTATACGATCACGGCGGTCCTAGAATGCATTAACTAGAGGCTCACAGGAGCCTGTAATCGCTCACCTGGTTTTCAATTTTACATCTAAAGTTAATAGAAAATGGGGGTGTTACACATAATTTTTAAAATGGGCCATAATATTTCTAAATGGAATAAACTGGTTGAAAAAATCTCACAGAAAAACCCAGAATACAGTCAAACTTACCCTAACGGTCACTTGAAATAAAGGGTCACCTCTCTTTTCCGGTCACTGCCAGGTCCCCCCATGGATTTTTATGTAATAAATTAACTTAAATTAACGGTCACTTCCTTTACGCGGCCAACGGCCAGAAAAATATGTCCCAATAATGTTAATATACCTATTTTAACGGTCACAAATATTTGTTTTTGTCCCTTGCGGATAGCATTCGTGATTATGATATTGTATATACTGAAGTGAACAGGATACCGGCAAAGATAAAGCAAAAACCAAGGAAGATCTTACTATATAAACAAGCGAAGTGGGAAAATGTAAAAACAGATCTGGAGAACACACATGCAACAATTAAAAGACTATATGATGAAGATGCATCTGCAAATGAAATCTGGAACCATTTCACATCAGCATTAGAAGATAGTATTAACAGAAATATACCATACAAAACTGCCAGAAAAAGAATGGATGCCCGTGGATAACAACAGATATACGGAGACTAATTAAAAGAAAGGATAGAGCCTACAAAAAGAAGAAAAAATCTGGAGACAAAAGAGACACGTTACGTTATAAAGAACTCAAAAGTAAAACTCAAAGGGAAATAAGAAAGGCATATTGGAAGTATATCGAGGACATTGTAACACCAAGAGCAGAATCAGACAAAGACCAAAACTGTATGAAACGGTTTTGGACCTACATTAAACATAAACGGTCCGATGGGAATACCATAC
>MJUT01002982.1:497932-522624 GCA_002080005.1 Gigantidas platifrons
ATATCCAACAGTAAAATCAAAGAAAATGCTTACATCTCCCTAGTACGACCAACGGTGGAGTATGCTAGCCCAGTCTGGGATCCATATCTGCAGAAGGACAAATATAAATTAGAAATGGTACAGAGAAGAGCAGCACGATTCGTTACAAACAGGTACCATAATAAATCATCGGTTAATGACATGCTGGGAAATCTGAAGTGGCAAACATTGGAAGAGAGAAGGACAAATGCAAGATTAACAATGTTGTATAAGATAAAAAACAAAGAAGTCAATATCGAGGTAGATCACAAATTAATACCAACCAACAGGAAACTTAGAAATACAAACAGTAACTGCTTCCAGTTACCATCATGCAAAACAACAACCAGGAAAGAATCCTTCTACCCGAGAACAATCCGGGATTGGAACACCTTACCCAACTCGGTGACTGCCGCAAGTAGCCTCGAATCCCTCAAGAGGCTACTAACCACCAAGTAAAATATTTTGTCATTCTGTTTTTATTCTCACTGTAAATATGTAAAGCACCGATTTAACTTATCACATGCGCACACCTAAAGTGACAGAATAGTCAGCCAGATGACGGTGGTCACAGTATGGTAGAAGTAGAAGTAGAAGTGGTAGAAGTAGAAGTAACACAGTATTGATTTTTGCTACATGTGGAACTCCCACGCTGAGGAAAAACGCAGAGAGATATGAATGGTAAAGGTGAATGTCATATTTAATGATATCCGGTTATTGATCTGTTTGACACCTTTACAGGTAAATAATTAAGGTGTTGATGATTATACAACTATTATCCTCTGATTGACAGTTAATTGGGGATAAGGAAGTGTGTTTGTGGCAGACGCTTAGATGATTGAAAGTGTGATAGCGGCAACTAAAATAGTTATAAACCGTTGTGCAAACACTAGTCGGAGGACAACCTTTGATGTCGAGGAAAACTTCTTATTTCGAACAAACGTGCAATGAATTCATCTCGGTTTGAGGTGTTATGGCTTGTTTTGGACCAAACCCGGTGGAAGTATTATTTAAGGACTAAGTTCCAGGATGGAATTGATAAACCATAAAAAATTATAGATCTAATCTGTGACTTTTTAAAAATTAAGTGTAAATTCTGTGACTACATCGTACATCATACATATGATGAATAGTGACTTTTTAATTTTAGTGCTCTATGACTTTATTGTTCAGAACATTCTGTCTTCATTGTTATTGCTTTGTTATAACCTTATGATTATGAATAAATTATAAATACAGTTTTTATCCTTCATTCATCATAATATGAAACACTACTTAAACAACATGACAGTGGGAAAAGTTCTCGAGATGTTGCACAGATAATGGGCGTTGGAAGAACGCAAATCCAACAGATTATTAAAAATATTTATTATAAGTCATAAGCCTTATATTTATTGATTCACCAATCAAGGGCCCACAGGAGATATATACAATATTATATATACACACATGTACGTATATATGCAAAGCCACCTGATGAGTATCCTTGGCAGGGACGAAACAGTTTTAATTCCGGAATATTTGTAATACTTAAAACAATGTGAACCTTGAATTACAGGTCACCTTTATTAAGCAGCCAGTTTTTGCTGGCCCTTAAGTGGCTGCTTAAATCAAGTTTGACTGTATATGTTAAACTACTCATTGCCATGTAGCTGCAGTTAAAATATCCCCCCCCCGGATCCACCCCTGGGGACCATCCCTGCCAGGTTTGGTTTAATTTGATTCACCAGTTTCAGAGGAGACGATTTAAATGTGATCTTTTATCAAAATATGCCTAATTTGCATAATCGGTATAAATTGGCTGAAAGAAAAATTTCATATAACTGCAGTTTAAATTTGAGCTCATTTTGATTTATACTAAAGCAGCAATGGACAAGTGAAGAAATTTCTATTTTTAGTAACAGCAGCCATCTTGAATGGAGGGCGGGGCTGTCAGACACAATTTTGAAAGTGACCCACCCAGGGACCATCCCTGCCTGGCTTGGTTTAATTTGGTTCACCGGTTTCAGGGGAGAAAATTTAAATGTGATCTTTTATCAAAATCTGCCTAATTTGCATAATCGGTATAAATCGGCTGAAAGAAAAATTTCACAGAAAAGCCTGGAATATATGTCAAAACTACTCCTTGCCATGTAGCTGCAGTTAAAATTTGAGCTCATTTTGACTTATACCAAAGCAGCAATGGACAATTGAAGAAATTTCTATTTTTAGTAACAGCAGCCATCTTTAATGGAGGGTGGGGCTGTCGGACACAATTTTGAAAGGGACCATCCCTGCCTGGTTTGGTTTAATTTGGTTCACCGGTTTCAGAGAAGATTTAAATGTGATCTTTTATCAAAATATGCCTAATTTGCATAATCTGTATAAATCGGCTGACAGAAAAATTCACAGAAAAGCCTGGAATACATTGTATATGTTAAACTACTCCTTGCCATGTAGCTACATTTAAAATTTGAGCTCATTTTGACTTATACCAAAGCAGCAATGGACAATTGAAGAAAATTCTATTTTTAGTAACAGCAGCCATCTTGAATGGAGGGCGGGGCTGTCAGACACAATTTTGAAAGTGACCCACCCAGGGACCATCCCTGCCTGGCTTGGTTTAATTTGGTTCACCGGTTTCAGGGGAGAAAATTTAAATGTGATCTTTTATCAAAATCTGCCTAATTTGCATAATCGGTATAAATCGGCTGAAAGAAATATTTCACAGAAAAACCCGGAATATATGTTAAACTACTCCTTGCCATGTAGCTGCAGTTAAAATTTGAGCTCATTTTGACTTATACTAAAGCAGCAATGGACAATTAAAATTTCATCCCCCCCTTTTTTCTATTTATAGCTTGGCGGCCATCTTGGTTGGAAGTCGGGATCACCGCACATAATTTTGGAAGGGGGCCATCCAAGGACCATTCCACCAAAGTTTGGTTGCAATTGGCCCAGTGGTTTCTGAGGAGAAGATTAAAATGTGAAAATTTACAACGTACGACGGACTGACAACGGACAACGGACGCCAAGTGATGGCACCTTTGGGCCTTTGGGTTTCTTTTATGTACTTCTGATCAACAACAAAAACCATAAACTTTGTTGGGGACCAGACAAATAACATTCTTACCAAGTATGGTATCAATTGGCTCAGTGGTTTCAGAGAAAAATATTAAAATGTAAACACTTACAGATGACGACTGACACCTTTGGGTCAGGGGAGCTAAAAGATTGTTTACAAGTTTTAATATTTGATTTTGAGTTTTTAATATGGACAAATACCACACTTAGCGTCAAGCTGACTTTTTTTTCACAAGTTATCATTTGGAAATCAATTTGGGACGGACACACAGACAATACCCATTACCACAGTCCCCCTTTAAAGATGCATTGGGGAACAATCAAGACTGTCTCTGTCATCCAGCAATTAATTTTAACTTTTATACCCCAGATACATTTGAAGCTATGTTCTAAATATTCTGGTAAAAATGATTCCTATATAAAACAGATGTAATATAATTGTGTATTACCGGTGTTACATCATTCCAGTATGATTCAAAGTCTGTATCAGTAACCAAAGCACTATTACAATGTACAATGGTGTTTCTGTAATACTTGATCCTAGACAAATCAGCTCTCAAACTTGTATCTGTTGCTGAGGGTAGTCTATTATCCATTATGTCAATAGGTATCAGATTTCTCAAAAGACATATCATTAGTGTTATGTCAAAGTCATTTGACGAGGGTTCTCCTGAAAATAATACCATAAAAATATTACATGACATTCTCAGATGTTTTTGACCAGCGGTCTCATGAAAATAACCCAATAAAAATGTTACAGGAAATTCTCAAATGTCTATTGACCAACGTTCTCATATGCTGTGACATATCAGACATGGGGAGCAAGTGAGAGAATGATTTTAATCAGATTGGAGATGTCACACACAATTTCAAAAGTGGACAACCATAGATCATCTTTATAACTCCATTGGTAATGGCTAGCAGTTTCTGTCAGGAAGAATGTATTGTGATTTTTTCTTTATAAAAATAAGCCTGAGTTTACATAATTCAATTGGTATAAATCAGTGAAAATTTGCACAGAACAATTCTGGCAAGGTGAGCTAAAAAGGAAGAAAAAAAAACCATCCAAATTAGAGGAAATATAAAAATGTTATATGCCTTCAAAATATGATCAATTTTGGAATTATACCCCCTTATAAGAATAGAATAACAAAATAACATTAAAATTGGATGAAAAATAAACTAGTGGCTCAGTGAACAGAGCCTGTGTCGTTCACCTAGTTCCCCTTTTGTTTTAAGGAAATTTTTATACAGAACCTTCGGCTTCCATAGGTGCTTTCTAGCAAATTTCAATCAATTTGGCCAAATAGTTTTAAAGATTTTTTAATTGGCAGATCACAAACAAGAACTGCCTATGGTGGTCATATAAGTTGTATGATCGGCACGAAAAATAGAAATTTTTTAAACGAACCCACTTCATTCCTACAAAGTAACAATTTGTTGTGCCATCTAGTTTCTGAGGAGATTTTTTTTTAATTTCAGCCAATCAGAAAGAAAATTACCATTGCGACCATAGTTTTTTCTCCAATCGGGATGAAATGAGGAAATCTTTTAGATGACCTTCTATAAATACTTTCTGTAAAATTTTGCTTTATTTGGCCAAACTTGTGGTTTCAGAGGAGAAGGTTTTTAAAAATCAACCAACCAGAAACAAGAATTGACTATGTCGACCATTTTTGTTAACGAATCAGGACAAAATGAACAATCTTTATAAAGGACCTTTCCATAGATGCTTCTTTACAAAGTTTCGGTTCATTTGGCCAAGCGATTTCAGAGGAGAAGATTTTTTATAAATTGACCAACCAGAAACAAGAATTGCGTATGTCTGGGGGCCATTGTGGTCGTGATCGTATAGTAGTTGGATTCACTAAAGTTGTGAGTTTGAACCCCATTTATGACGAGGTGTACTCGATACAACATTATGTGATAAAGTTTGTCTGTGACTTGCGACAGGTCTGACAGTGGTTTTTTTTCCGGTACCCCAGTTTCCTCCACCAATAAAACTGATATAACTAAAATATTGTTGAAAGTGGCGTTAAATACCATAAACCAAACCAAATCTATGTCGAGCAATATTAATACTATATCGGGCTGAAGTGAGCATTCTTTATAGAGGACCTACCATAGATGCTTCCTAACAAGCTTTGGTTCATACGGCAAAGCGGTTTCAGGGGAGAAGATTCAAATGTGAAAAGTGAACAAACAATGGACGACAGACGACGAACACCAAGTGATGGCAAAACCTCATTCACTCAATCTTAAAAAATAATTGAACATGAGTTTGTAAGATCTTAATACCACTGGAAAAGCTCCCAATTCACATCTTATAGCCATATTTGAAGACATGCCATGAACTACATGTACATTTTTAAGAATCATGTTTTGAGTTTTTCTGAAAGGACTTTTGTCTATTATATGTTTCAAATTTCAATTTGAAATCTGATATCTAAATTTCAGAACCATATGTCATGATTGGTATGATCATTGAATTATACTACTGTAATTTTGTAAGCCATCAAGACAGTGTTGACATCAGCAGATTCTGATATTAATACCAGATCATCTGCATATAAAAGATGATTAACTTTTACGGCACTTCTTTTTACTCAAATAAACTCAAATATACTCAAATATACTCAAATACACCCAATTATACTCAAATAGAGGTATAAATATTACATTTATTCATATTATTTAGTAAAGTTGTGATGTTTGGACATAATTAACACCAAAATTCATACTTTTAAATAACTTTGGCGACCATTTCGGCGAATTTGATGATCACATGACAATGAGGTCATAACAAATCGGTGCGTCTTTTTACCACAGAACACTACAGAACTCTACCGAATACCACAGAACACTATAGAATTAACACAGAACACTTAAAATTTTATTTAATCTTATTAAATATGTAAAAAAAAATGTTTATTGGTTTAAATAGTTTTAATATATGTTTGTGCATTGTAGTAGAAATGGGTTAGTTTAACTAGAGTTGTCTCTCATTACAGACTATTTTTGGCGGAAATAGATTATTGTTTTATAATATTGTTCAATATTTATATGTGTATAATTATTTATTTATTTAAAAGACAATTATTATCTTAGTGAAAATGAATTATTTATTAAATGATAATATTACTTGTGACCAAAAATGTGATTAGGACATGATTTTATGTTCTCATATAATAACATGGTCTATTATGTATCATTTACAGGAATAAAATTAATATCAAAAATTAAAAATAAATAATTTAAGAAAAAAATATTTAGAGGTTATAAATTATGAAATTTCTTATAAACATTATGTATTATTTTTGTTTGCATAAGCTTCGTGGTTGTTGGAAAAGTTGCAAATGGGTGTCATTAAACAAAACATAAATTAAACTAGAGGTTCAGATGAGCCTGTATCGCTCACCTGACATAACTAAGTCCTCTTAAGAATGTCTGCATGCCGAATACATCTAAGTTACTATTCAAATCCCATAGGGTTCTATGTTAAAACTATGTCTGCTCATGGCAACCATCTTGGATGGAGGTCGTGGTCCCCGGACACAATTTTAAGTATACTACCCAAGGACCATCCATGCCATGTTTGCTTTAAATTCACTGACTGGTTTCAGAGCAGAAGACTTTTAAATAATTTTCCCATAGGGTCCTATGTTAAAACTATGTCCGCTGACAGTGGCCATCTTGGATGGAGGTCAGCGCCAAAAACAAAAATCTTGTATATGACCATCTAATGAACATTTATGCCAAGTTTGGTTCAAATCTGTTTCGTGGTTTCAGACAAAAAGATGAAAATGTGAAATTCCCATAGGGTCCAATGTTAAACTAAGTCAAATCATGGTGGCCATCTTGAATTTCCGATCAGCAAACGATTCACAAGTTTAGTACAGGATCACCCAATGATCATTCCTGTAAAGTCACAATTCAATTGGCTTAGTGGTATCTATGTTAAACTATGTTCCGCGGTGGTGGCCATCTTGGATTTCTGATCGGCATGAAAATTACAAATTTGGTAGAGGACCATCCAAGGAACATTCATTTCCAGTTACAGTTCCATTGGCCATGTAGTTTCTGACAAGAACATCTTTGAAATTTCAGCCAATAAGAATACATATTTATGGCCCTGATGGCCATGTTGGATTTCAGATCAGAACCAAATGAACAAACTTGATAGAGAATCACCTAATAAACATTCCTGCCAAGTTTGGTTTCAATTGGTCAAGTGGTTTCAGAGAAGAAGATTGAAGTTAACGTACGACGACGCAGACGACGGACGCAAAGTGATGACAATAGCTCACATGGTCCTTTGGACCAGGTGAGCTAAAAATGATGACCACAGGGATGATTCTGGTTAGACAAAAAATAGCAATCTCCATCCTCTTTCAAAAGGTCCATTTTTGTCCTGCAAATTTTGGAAATATTTTTCAGAGAAAAATAGCTGAAATCAGTTAAATAACTGAAGAAAAAAATTCACTGTGGCCGACAATTCCACAATCATCAACAAAAGTTAAAAATAACAACCACCTATTATCTCAAATCACTGAACACACAAAAGACAATGACATATGGAGTCCAAGAAATCCAGGTCCTGGCTTGGAACAGGCACAAAAAAGTAACTGGGTTAAATTTCAATCCCCCCGCTGATAATTATATTTGTAACATAAACAACAATACAGATATAAACAAACAAAAAAACCTGCACAGATTAGCTTCCACTAAAAAAACCTGCACAGATTAGCTTCCACTAAAAAAACCTGCACAGATTAGCTTCCACTAAAAACCTACACAGATTCCACTAAAAAACCTGCACAGATTAGCTTCCACTAAAAACTAGAACTGTCCGCATAGCGGGACTAATACCCCGCGCTTCACTCTGACTGTGTCCAAGATTATTGAAAACTAAGTCTACACGGAAAATATATTATTTTTCAAATTATAATGTTTAACACATTCAACAAAAATAAAAACGTCGTAGCATAAAAACTGTAAGAGGAGTTGCACGGACAAACCATGTACCCTTTCAGCCAAATTCACACATAAAAAAAAAAACTAAGTTCAACAATCTATATTTTTTTGGTAAAATTCATGAAAATCAAAATCCTTACAACATGCACATCTTTGATATGAGTACAAATGTTCTGCAATGTAAAAACTTCCTAACTTATAAACTGTAGGAGGAGTTGCGCAGACAAATCATGTACCCTTTTTGCCATATTCACACAAAAATGGCTAAAAATCTACAATATAAAAACTTCCTAGCATAAAAACTGTAGGAGGAGTTGCGCGGACAAACCATGTACCCTTTTAGCCAAATTCACCAAAAAAAGACTAAGTTCAGCAATCTATATTTTTGGTAAAAATTCATGAAAATCAAAATCCTTATCACATGCACATCTTTATGTATGCACAAACGATCTGCAATATAAAAACTTCCTAGCGTAAAAACTTTAGGAGGAGTTGCGCAGACAAACCATGTACCCTTTTTGCCAAATTCACCAAAAAATGACTAAGTTCAACAATCTATATTTTTGGTAAAAATGCACAAAAATCAAAATCCTTTATATATACCACATGCACATCTTTGATATATGTACAAATGATCTGCAAAATAAAAACTGCCTAGCAGAAAAACTGTAGGAGTTGCACGGACAAACCATGTACCCTCTATGCGGACAGACAGACGGATGAACAGACGGACAGACAGACAGGGTGAAACCTATATACTCCCCCAAACTTTGTTTGCGGGGGGTATAAAAACCTACACCGATTAGCTTCCACTAAAAAAACCTGCACAGATTAGCTTCCACTAAAAAAACCTGCACAGATTAGCTTCCACTAAAAAACCTGCACAGATTAGCTTCCACTAAAAAACCCTGCACAGATTAGCTTCCACTAAAAAAAACCTGCACAGATTAGCTTCCACTAAAAAACCCTGCACAGATTAGCTTCCACTAAAAAAAAACTTACACAGATTAGCTTCCACTAAAAAAACCTACACAGATTAGCTTCCACTAAAAAAACCTACACAGATTAGCTTCCACTAAAAAACCCTGCACAGATTAGATTCCACTAAAAAAAAACCAACTACACAATCGTATGTGTGTGTCACCATTGTTTTCAATCGGTGGAAACAATGGGTTTTTTTTTTCACAATACATGTAACTTAAGTTCTATTTGACAGATGTTTAAATCACAATTTATCCTTGGCACAGCATAAAGGTTTTGATTAATATTGGGGATTCTAGTCCTACATGTTTCTAAACAAAGGGTACCAAAGGTGGCAACATGATCCTGCATGTTATTATTTTTTTCTAAGTTGGAATTGAATATGGCTTTTACTCTTTATAATGAAGAGGAGAAAAATGGCCAATTCACAAAATTTGAATTTTGCTACACCCATTATGATGGGATTTTTTCTTGAAGATTCCTCATGTAATTTATTGCCTGGGATTTTCATTTTAAAACAGATTTGAGCTAGGACCTACAGTTTCCAAGATAACCAGAATTTAAGGGCATCAAAATTTACAAATTCCCAAATATAACAAATTTTTATTTTATCAGTTTCTCACCTTAAATCACTGAACACAAAAAGATCATGACATATGCCAATGGATATCAAGGTCCTGCTTGGGACATACATGAATAGCATTGCATAAAAATTACCTACATGTATATCTTCACATCTTGGATTCTAAACACCAAATCAAACATTTTGTATATGACTGATTAGTTTTTAAGTATAATACATGTACATGATGATGCAAATAAAGGGCTACACAGAGCAAAGCATGATATGTCAACATCATGTTACCAAGGGAAAGTTGAATAAGCATATATTAAAAGCAAGTGTGGACACAGTATTTTGCTTGACACAGTAAATTGCTGGACATATTAATAAGCTGGACCCATTGCATTTTGGACAATGGTCTTGTTTTACTCTTTCAAGTGATAAAATATGCCTTCCAAATATGCAAAATTTTGGAACTTGGACCCCTTTAAACCCTTTTTCGAAATAAAATAGCAAAATTTGTTTATGACCCATCTTATAACCCATGAAAATTAGATGCAAAATAGGAAAGTTCAAATTTTGGCTTTTGCCTGGCCCCTTACAGATAAAATCTGTTGACATACTACCAGAAGCTCTTGGTGCAAACAATTCAAAGAAAAAACTGCATCAAAATTAGATGAAAAATACAATATGTATGCAAAATTTTGGAATTTGGCCCCTTTCAACTTCTTTCTGAAATAAAAATACAAAATTTTTAATGACCCATCAATAGCCCATAAAGATGATCATTTGGCAAAAAACTGCATCAAAATTGGATGGAAAATATAAAAGTAAAAAATTTGGAATCTCTGTCAAAAACAGTAATAGCTACCTACATAACACTGCATTTTCTGAAAGGGATTTTCCTATGGAATTCATTAAAATAAACTCATCAAAATCAGTTGAAAAATAAGCTTTCTGTGTACATGTTTACAAATAACAGAAACATCAATTTTTGCACCTTAGGGCATCTTGTTTGAAAACTGGTAGGGTTACCATGTACCCAAAATCAACACCAACTATTACTCCGTGCCAAGGTTTGTTGTGTTTAAAATTCAGAAGAGTTCATCAACTACAACTTAAGTTATCGCACACTAACCATTCTGTCTACAGAAGGACGACGACAGCGGCATAACATAATACAACCACAAACCGGTTGTATAAAAAATACAAGCTCAAGTACCCTAAATTTATATCTTGAAATAAAACACATTATATTTTAAATATGTACTGATCTGACATTTGACTAAAAATGAGATAAGTTATATCTACTAGTACTTACCAGATATACCTATATCTGCAATGACAACATATTTCCTGTACTGTACACTGCTAATATTATCAAACAATGCATCAATAACAAGGAAAACTAAACAGATGATAAATGCTATAATACCAATGCCTGTTCCATAGCCACAGGCATTATTGTCACCATGCATCTGACACCTGTCTCCATACCAACCTTCTCCTATAATACAACCAAATACCACAATGGCCCATATCTGAAATTAGAACCAACAAATAATCAGCAAAGTTTCGCTCTAACAAAAGAAAAATGTATATGCACTGCAACTATGCTGTCTCAATGCAATAGGTGTATATGTGCAAACTTTGCATCAAAACAACATCAAAATTGAATTAAAAATAAAATTTTTATATCTTCCAAATATATGAAATTTCAGAATTTGGGCCCTTCATATAGCCCTTTACGAAATTTTAAAAATATGCTCCAGTGAGCCTGTAGTAGCTTTATACCAGAGATGTTAGGGGAAATGTTGCCTTTTTGAAAGGAAATTGCGAGAACAAACTTGACCTGTATATATTCTACATGTATATAAAGCTACTTATCTAATCATGAAAACCTTAAGTGAATATAACAAAGTCAGCAGATCATGAAAATGAGGTCAAGGTCAGGTGGCACATGCCCGGCTGATATGTACAGTTAACTCAACCCGAATGGATTCTCTATCGTTTTCCCCCGATTTCGGTGAATATCGGTGTGCCGCCGTTAATTTCAGATTTTGCTCCCAAAATCCTCCCAAGCTGGTCCACCCAACACCGCGTGGTTTATGGTCGTCTAGAATAATATAAAGGTTTAAATGCCTCCGGTAGTTAATCTGATTAGGATGTTACACATGTTACATGACCATCTATTGCGTTATTTATCCAAAACCAGTAGCACTCTTACAACTTTAAAATGGCGAAATTTTACCTTTTGCGCTCGTGCGATTTTTTGTGTAATACACAAAAGAATTTGCTTCGCTAGTGTATTTCAAATCAGTCAAAACCTGAACATACACGATTGATGCATTGATTTTCTAGCGCCTTTCACATTGTAATGGCATTTTTTGATAATTTAGGGCGTTGGTATCATCTGCAGAAGCTCCAAAACTCAACTCGACAGGGTACTGACAAATGGTCAATGTCCATACCCCTATGCGAGATAGTAATTCCGAGAATGTTACTATTTTTATCACAAGGGAAATCCTGCGGAACAGTCGGCATTTTAAATGAAAAATTTAAGTCAACACAAAATATTTTAGTCTGCTGAAAAAAGACAAGTCGGTAGTGCAATTTTCAACGAAATAATTTCATCACAAATTTTTATTAGCACCGGATTCGAAAATATCGTTCTGACTAAGCCTATGCCTAATGGGGTACTGGCTCCATACCCCTATGTGAGATATTGATTCCGAAAATTTTACTGTTTTTAGCAAAAAGAAAAACACGCGGAACGAGGGAAATATTATAGTTTGCCAAAGATGACAGATATTATTCTTACCTGAGTTATTGATTTTTAATAACACCTGTCTGTATCCGGTGGAGAAAGCGGCATAGATCAGTGGGATTAAAACCATAAATTTTACCGCAGCCCACCGATTCAGGTGAGAAACCCTGCTGATTTATGACCAAATGCTCCAAAGATACACCAAGATTTTTTCGGTGGATATCGGTGTATTTCAGTTTTACACCAAGAAATTCCACAGATTTTGAAGTGGGAGAATCCATTCGTGTTGAGCTAACTGTACACTACAAGATCAATGTGTGAACCATATATGATAATAATTAAGGGGCATAACTCTGGAACGATAAAAGTCAGATACCTCAAGATCAAGCTTGACCTATATTTTATCAATCTTAATGTAATTACAAAAAAATGGTCCAATTGGATTTGATAAACTTAAGATAATGCCCTACCCATCCCCCCAAACATTTTACACACAATCATTGGGTCCAATAAAGGGGCAAAATCTGGAATAATATCAGTCAGATATTTCAAAATACACAAGACAAATATAGGAAAAAATGCATGCCTCTGCCCCCACATATTTTAAACTGAGCAGTTTTGATAGTGCAGCTGGCTTTTAGTTAATAGTTTATTAACACTATAACACTTTGTAAAAAACAATTATCCAGCCTCAAAACTAGACTGTAATTACCCTAATTTATCAACAAAAATCTACTGTGTCCAAAGGATACTATGACCAATACTCCTATCAAATATGAAAGCTATCAACCAACTACTTCAGAGGAAATGCATTCACAAAGTATAAGTATATCAAAATTGCATGAAAACGTTCAAGTCCCATAACTCTTACAAAAATGTTCGAATTGGCAGGATAACTGATCAACTACTTATCATGACCAATCATCCTACTACATATGAAAGCTTTTGGACCAATGAGTTCAGATTACATGTAAGTTGCATTCACAAGGTATAACAACATGTATATTGAAAATGTTATGGTCCGATAACTCCTACAAAACTTTTCGAATCCAAATGGCAGTATAATATATTCAACTACACATCATGACCAATCATCTTACCAAATATGAAAGCTATCGGACTGATGACCTCAGAGGAGTTGCATTCACAAAGTGAAACGGGATAGATAAACCAAAATACTACATGTCCCCATACTATCGACATTCGTATGCACTATGCAGGGAATAAACTCATATAAAATGACCTGTAATTTATCAATCGTAATGTAACTACAAACTAGAGGCTCAGTGGGATGAGCCTGTGTCGCTCACCTTTCATTCTGTTTTGAGGAAACTTTATACAGAACATTCCATGAAATTTCGGTTCATTTGGCAACTCGGTTACAGAGGAGAAGATTTTAAAAAAATCAACCAATCAGAAACAAGAATGGCCATGTTTGTTAACAGATCGAGACGAAATGAGCAATCTTTACGAATCGGGACTAAATGAGCAATCTTAATAGAGGACCTTCCATAGATACTTCCTACCAAGGTTCGATTCATTTGGCTAAGTGGTTTCAGAGAAGATTTTTTTTTTAAATCAACCAATCAGAAACAAGAATTGCCTGTGGTGGCCATGTATGTTAACAGATTTGGACCAAATGAGCAATCTTTATAGATTAGAGAGGACCTTCCATAGATGCTTCCTACCAAGGTTCGGTTTATTTGGCCTAGCAGTTGCTGAGGAGATTTTTTAGAAATCGACCAATCAGAAACAAGAATTGCCTGTTGCAGCCATATTTGTTACGGATCGGGACAAAATGTACAATCTATATAGAGGACCAGCCATAGATGATAGATGCTTCATACCAAGTTTCAGTTCATTTGGCTAAGGGGTTTCATAGAAGAAGATTAAAATGTGAAGAGTTCACCGACGACGGATGCCAAGTGATGGCAAAAGCTCACTTTGCCTTTGGCAAGGTGAGCTAAAAATTGGTCAGTTCGGATATGAGAACCTTAAAATAATGCTCTAACAATTCCATTGCATCCTCCCACCCCCCACCAAAAAAAATGCATGCATAATTAAGGGGCTAAACTGGAACGATAAAAGTCAGATTTAAATTAAATTTGCTCTGTATTTTATAAATCTTACTGTAATTACAAAACATTGGTCAAATCAGATTCAAAACTTAAGATAATGTCCTAAACGTACCCCCTCCCCAATAAATATATTGCATACATGTACAATGTACCTCAAAAATCAAGCTTGACCTGCTTTTTATCGATCCAAATGCAATTTCATAATTAAAAAATAAATCATGGAAGCCAGAATGTGTAGGGAGTTTTAACATGGATTGGCGGATAGTAGTATTTTATCCCGAGCCAGAAGCGAGGGATAAAATTTACTAATATCTGCCAATCCATGTTAAAACTCAAAACACATTCTGGCTTCCATGATTTATTTCGATTCTGATATGTCTAAGAGTACAAATACGGTAGTATACTTTGATTGGAAGACGGTAATTTATACATGTACATACGCTTGCGGAAAATGTCGCACACAATTTATGTAACTCGAATAATACTGCACCCTCTATCAGCATTATTCGGGACACAATCTATGCTGTAAATGGAAACGTCAGTCACATTCATCTGCGCATGTGCTAATGAGATAATACGAAGAAATAATTCTGGTTTTTTTAACAAAGGGAAAGAGTGAGGTCATGTTAGAATATTAGTTAAATGATAATGCTGAAAACCCAAAACCGCAAATGTTGCATAATCAGTCGTAGTGGCCCTCTAGGATAACTGACAAGGTCAACTGATAGTATTTTGGAAAAGAAGATTTTCAAAGATGTCAAGGAGTATCAAATCCAAGTTGGGTCCAATATGGCCCAATAGTTGTTCTTGTGAAGAAGATCAAAATGTGAAAAGCTCTTAAGCATATCGGACAACAGATGCCAAGTAATAGGAAAAACTCAACTAAGCCTTTGGCTCTGGTGAGCTAGAATACAAAATTTTATTTATAGTCCATCAATAATCTATAATGATGATCATTTTGCAAAAAAACTGCATTAACATTGGATGAAAACAAATCTCAAATTTTAAAATTCTCTCAATTTTTGGCCTCTTTTCTGTCAAAAAATGTAATGCTTAAAATGCATTTTCATGAAAGGGATTTCGTATGGAATTCATTAGGAAAAAACACATCAAAATATGATGATGAACAATTTACTCTCCATGTACAAATACCAGAAGCATCCATTTGTCCTTGGGGGCCTGGACTTGCTTGTTTAAATTCAACAAAGCCAAAGGTGTCAAACCAGGTGGAAGATAACCAAAAAAGAAAGAAAAATGATGAAATTGATGCCTGAAGAGACATGGCCCAATTTGCAGTCCTCTCTGATGACAATGACGTTGGGCCCTTGGTTAAATCCGGATTTTAACATGAAAATAGGTCTACATAATGAAATCTTACCTGATCATCATCATGCCATTTTCATGGTACATGTATCACACAATCCATCCATGGCAAAATATGATTTAGAATGCACCTGTTGTCAAAATTAAATTTCCAGAATACCTATCTTAGTGCTTGGTAGGAGATGTGACAGCACAGGGGCTTGAATCGCTTTCATAGAGGTCACGCGGCCTATATACCCTATATACTAACAAGGGATGTAACGACCAACGTAGCCAAACCACTACCTGTTCCGTTTCAGGCTTGAAAAAAATATTAAAAAATCACACATTCAAACAATCTTTGTTGTCATTCGCTAGCATATTAATTTATCTTTCCGACGAGACATAATTTTTCACAACTGCTTCACTCTAGAGGTCAGAGCACCCCTGCAAACTTGAAACTTTGCTCCAAAATAGGTCACCAACGTTTTGCTATGACGACAGTCAACGGTAAAACTCCAAGAGTAAAGAGCACAATTGCGGACAATATCCGCATAAATCCTGACTGTCGTAAATACCTATGAAAGCCTTCGACTCAACTATCACCAGAACAGTTCACATAGTGCAGACGAAAAGCAGTAACTCACGTTTTTCAGTCCGGTATAACTCTTTTCAAATGTTGGAAGCCATTATTAAAAATACACAGCTTCAAATGAAAATTATCTGTCATCTGATTGGTTAATATTTCTCACGACACGCCCACATTCTGATAACGCTTGAAATATATGCTTTAAAAAAAAATCAGTGAGAATTACGTTTAGAAGTAATTTTATATGATTATAATATACAGTCAATGGACATAAGTATTCGTGATTTTCAATATGGCGGCGTCCGATTGCAATACATGTTGATTACGTTTTTGGTCATTACATTAAAACGTCAGTTCGGATAATTATGATATTACTGTAAAAGGTAAGTGAAAACAAGACGTCTCGTGAGCCGTGACGTCATCTTACGTCTGTTGTGATTCCTTCCTGTAAATTGTACACAAACGAGATGGGTCGCAAGGGCAAAGAATTGAGCACAGAAACCAAAGAATTGATCGTGAAGTTGCATAGGAAAAAGGAGAGAAGGTCGTATATTGCTGATTTATTGGACATACCCTGGTCAACAATTGACATTGTTGTTAAAAAATATCGGTCAACTGGAACAGTAGAAAATCAACCACGAAAAGGGAGACGAAAATTGTTCACTGCCCGGGATGAAGTTGGGTTAAATCGTCTTGTGAAAAAAAATCATCGGGCACCTTTGCAGGAAATAACCACCAAATTTAATGACAGTAAACAGCATTCGTTCAGCAGTAGAACAATCAGAAGGAAATTAGCATCTGAAGGTTACAAACGACGAGTTGCAAAAAAGTGTGTCATTATTCGTGAAGTCAACCGTAAAAAGAGGGTGGCATGGTGTAGGGAAAGACGCAACTGGACTGTTGATTCGCACTGGAGGAAATATATATATTCTGATGAAAGTCAGATAGTTGTTGGATCAAACAACCGTATTTATGTCTGGAGGAAAGGTGACGAAGTTAACCGTCCTGATTTAGTATGCCGACCTTCCCAACGTACAGTAAGTGTGATGATCTGGGGGTGTTTATCTTTTAACGGGATCGGAACTTTAACTGATGTAAAAGGGAATATTAATTCCCAGATATATATAGATATTCTTGAAAATAATTTGTGGCCTGTAATTGCACGATATTTTGCTGACAATGAGTATGTCTTTCAAGATGATAACGCACCTGTACTACGTGGCCAGCACAATCTCCGGACTTAAATGTGTGTGAAAATGCTTGGCTTCGCATAAAGAGGGAACTATAACCAGTCGCAGGAAACATCAACACCCAAAACAAACTTATTGCCGAAATTCGACGTGTGTGGGAAAGTCTCCCCGTAAACTATATTCAGGGACTTTATCAAACCATTGCAACACGGATACGTGAAGTCATTAGGATGAAGGGTCACCTGTCAAAATATTAAGGTAGGATATTGTTCTAAACATTTTTATTGAACGTTTGTTCCCAAGTTAAAATTTTGCAGCAATG
Source organism: Gigantidas platifrons (assembly GCA_002080005.1). Taxonomy (NCBI): domain Eukaryota; kingdom Metazoa; phylum Mollusca; class Bivalvia; order Mytilida; family Modiolidae; genus Gigantidas; species Gigantidas platifrons. The sequence continues at coordinate 515,779 of MJUT01002982.1, forward strand.
ACGTTACGACGTCAAAATCACGAATACTTATGTCCATTGACTGTACCTAAAAATCATTTACAATATTTTTTATATGTTACGAATAAGTAAAAACACTTACCGTCTCGTGAGAAATATTAACTAATCAGATGACAGATTTCATTTGCTGCTGTGTGTCCCTTTAACAATGGCTTCCAACATTTGAAAAGAGTTATACCGGACTGAAAAACGTGAGTTACTGCTTTTCGTCTGCACTATGTGAACTGTTCTGGTGATAGTTGAGTCGAAGGCGTTCATAGGTATTTACGACAGTCAGGATTTATGCGGATATTGTCCGCAATTGTGCTCTTTACTTTTGGAGTTTTACCGTTGACTGTCGTCATAGCAAAACGTTGGTGACCTATTTTGGAGCAAAGTTTCAAGTTTGCAGGGGTGCTCTGACTTCTAGAGTGAAGCAGTTGTGAAAAATTATGTCTCGTCGGAAAGATAAATCAATATGCTAGCGAATGACAACAAAGATTGTTTGAATGTGTGATTTTTTAATATTTTTTTCAAGCCTGAAACAGAACTGGTAGTGGNTTGGCTACGTTGGTCGTTACATCCCTTGTTAGTATATAGGCCGCGTGACCTCTATGAAAGCGATTCAAGCCCCTGTGTGTGACAGTATAATATACAGAACCGAACATAGATTCTGGAATCAAATCTCAACGAGATTTAGCCATTTTAGGGACATGTCATCAATACCCATCTTCAGGTAGTCCGAGATTCCTCTGCTGTTCGACGACTATTTAGAACTTGCTGTTGTCGTTTGAGGAATCTCGGACTAATCTCCAGGATGACATTCTGTAATACTTTTTATGTTGAAAAAATGTTTTAAATTGATGAAATTTTGTACTTGTATGGGATTATTTGAGAGCCAGTGTGTTTATCCAATGTTTTGACCGTAGAAAACAGACGATTGATTTAGTATTAAAGTAACAGAAGATGGCGTAAGAAAACTATTACATGGTCTGAATACTTCAAAAGCCTGTGGACCAGACGAAATTAGCCCAAAGATATTAAAAGAACTTGCAAACGAATTGGCACCAACAATAACACATTTATTTCAACAATCCATCGACAAAGGTGCAATTCCTGAAGAATGGACTACTGCCAATATTTGCCCACTATTTAAGAAATCAGATCGTTCAATTCCGGCAAACTACCGACCGGTATCATTAACATGCATTTTATGCAAATTATGTGAACACATTGTATGCTCCAACATCATGAACCACCTTGACAGGAATAAAATCATCACAAACAGACAACATGCTTTCCGCAAACACCATAGTTGCGAGACACAACTCAGCAATGTAACGCATGATTGGGCCAAGAATATTGATGATGGAAAACAAACAGATATTTTTATTTTAGACTTTGAGAAAGCGTTTGATACGGTACCTCATGAGAAATTGAAATCTAAATTAAATGGTTATGGAATATCAGGCAAAACGCTGAACTGGATTGATGCTTTCCTATGCCACAGAAGACAATGCGTCGTAGTCAAGGGAACAAAATCAAAATGGTCCACAGTAGAATCAGGTGTTCCACAAGGCACTGTCCTTGGTCCAGTGCTGTTTAGTCTCCACATAAATGACATTCTAGACGATATAGATTCTGAGATACGCTTATTCGCTGATGACTGTGTTTGCTACAGAATTATAAACAGTATTAATGACTGCCAGAAACTTCAACAAGACATTGATAGACTCGGAGCTTGGGCACGGAAATGGGGCATGAGATTCCAACCAGTAAAGTGCAACATGATGAAGTTAACACGAAAGAAGAAACATCACATTGATTTTGATTATAAACTAGAAGGCACATCATTGAAATTTCTAGACACCATAAAATATTTAGGAGTGAATATATCATCAGATCTGAGATGGGAAAAACATATATCAGAAGTAACAAGCAAAGCCAATAGAGTACTAGGGATGTTGAAAAGAAATCTACATTTTTGCAATAAAGAAGCCAAAGAAACCGCATATTTGAGTTTAATTAGACCAATACTCGAGTATGCCGGAACAGTATGGGACCCTAACTGTAAATATCTAGAAGACGAACTTGAAAAGGTGCAAAAACGAGCTGCACGCTTTACAGTAAACAATTACACATATGAAGAGGGATCTATGACACAAATAATGGAAAAGCTTAAATGGAAATCACTTAAAGAACGTAGAAAAGAAAACAGACTAATTTTATTTCACAAAGGATTAAATGGACTTGCAAACATTCCAACATCCGATGTCATTCCAAACACCAGAAAAAATAGAAACAAACACAAAAGCAGTTTTATATACCATTTGCCCGAACAGATACCTTCAAACACAGTTTTATACCACAAACCATCCGGGATTGGAATAAATTAGATCCAGCAATACTACAAAGAACAACAGAATCAGTAGATGAATGCAACATATTCTCAGAAACTATCAGATCCACACGTATAGACTAAAGCCTCTTGACTCATGGGCGGTGCAAAAATGTCTTTCTTGATGTAGCACCTGACAAGATGAAGAAGATGAAGAAGTATTTACCTTCCTGTACAACTACACAATTAATTGCAAGTGAAGTGGTGTTTACGTGCGTATTCAGAATATCATAAAAGAACAATGCATAAAAATTCGTACCAGACTGACAGCTCTCAATATTACTTGAGGCTTTTTGATAAACTGTAATGGATCAAAAGGGGTGCCAGCTTTTCCAGCACCGTAAGCACCCCCACTATTTTGTGGCACCGACATTTCTACACACAATCACGAGGAAATGACGTCACTAACATAAATAGGGAAAAATACAAAACTCGACTAATTGATCCCGATCTCATTTTCATTGTATAACCAGAAATACCAGCTTCATTCTGTCTATTGTCGTTTGTCTTTAACGAGGCTATAAGATTGAGTGTGATATTAACCTATCCATATTCTTTGAACAAATTTTAATCTATCTATATTGTTACAAAACAATACACATCTTTTATTTGTCAATTATGACGTCTTTACAGACAGTAAAATCATACAAGAAGAGTGTTGTATTACTCTTTTAATCATATCAGTAAATTCCATACAATGATTGCGGAATGATTATATTAATTAATTAATACAATATATAAAAATAGTTATAAAGAAAAAAAAAACCAAAAAAATTAAACGAGTTCCGTACCCACGACAGTATAATTTTGACTGACTTACTTGTAGATACCTAAGTAGTTCCCACAATCAACACGACGGGTGCACTACGTGGAGCAGGAACTCGGCTAACCCTTCCGGAACACCTGATTCCAGACGGTTGTTAGTGGGTCTCGTGTTGCCGAGTCGATCTTTAGTTTTCTATGTAATGTTTTGTAGATCATTGTTTGCCCATTTGTCCTTTTTCTTTTGGCCATTGTATTGTCTGTCTTTCTCGATTTACGGCTTCTGGTTACCCCTTTGGTATTTTTTAAACTTTTCTTATATTCGACCATTCTATTGTAAAACCCACAACGATCGCCTGTTTCAAGAAAACAGTAATTACAGCAGACGATTACAGTGGAAAGCATGCACTGTACATGCAATGACTAAATTACTTGGATTTTTATAAATAAAGAATATACCAGCAGACACATATACCGGGGTCCTATGATACCGTGGTAGTTAGATATAAAAACACCGATAAACAACCTATGGTCTGACTTTAAAACCATCTGTCTTGATAACCTGAGGAAACATGTACCATCTAAACATACATCAACCAGATATAGACAACCCTATTGCAACCGGAATATACGTCGACTATCTAGACGGAAACAAAAGACATTCAACAAATATCGCTAAACAGGAAAAAAGAAAGACTGGGACCGAAGACCAAAGCAAAACTGCTGAACTCACAGTTCTCATCAGTGTTCTCAACTGATGACACCTCAAACATCCCAGACTTTGGAACCAGCCAATGAAGCACCACAGATTACTGTCACCCAAAATGGTGTATACAAACTGCTACATGGCCTAAACCAACACAAAGCCACAGGCCCAGACGAGATCTCGACTAAGTTCCTGAAAGTGATGGCAGCATCAGTTACACCAGCTTTAACTTTTGTATTCCAGGCCTCATTAAATCAAGGCCAAACACCTGAAGACTGGAAATTGGCTAATGTATCACCTATCTTTAAAAAGGGAGATAAAAGCAAACCATGCACTTCAATCCTGATAAATGTGAAGTTATACGCATAACCACCAAGCGTAAGATCATACCATCATCGTACTTCATCCATGGGAAGGAATTGAACGTAACATCTAAATGAAAATATCTGGGTATTACCATCAGTCAGAACTTGTCATGGAACAACCATATTGACAACGTATGTAGAAAGGCAAACAACACTACAGCCTTCCTACGTCGAAATCTGTCAAGCTGTCCAGCAAACATCAGGACTAAATGCTACGCCACCTTTGTTTGACCGCAACTAGAATATGCCAGTTCCGTTTGGGAACCTCATACCCAGAGTAACATCAACAAGTTAGAATCAGTCCAACGGAGAGCAGCTAGGTTTGCTACTGGTAACTACAACACAGCCAGCAGTGTTACAACAATTCTGTACCACCTGAATTGGGACACACTCCAGCAACGCCGTTTGAGAACCAAGGCGATTATGATGTACCGGATAACTAACGGACTCGTAGCGATTGAACCACCACCATTCATGCATCATCTAGGTGCCGCTACAAGAGGACAACAGCAGAAATATATACAAAAATGTAGTACCATACAGTAGAACAACTGTACACAAAGAGTCCTTCTTTCCATCCACAATCCGGTTATGGAACAAACTACCAGAGGCCACAGCAGCAGCCTTGGACCTGGAATCCTTCAAAAAGGAAATCCAGGCAGTCAGATTCTAACACCACTGACCTTGTTTTTAATTGTACATAGTCTCTCCCTTGTGCAAGCATGGTTGTTTTAAATGTGAAGATGCTGTTGCTGCAGCCCTGCACTTTAATGGAAGAAGAAGATTTAAACAAAATGGTGATGAAAATTGACTAGAATAGCATGTAGATACACAGAACGATAACTCGCGGTACCATCATAGGGTCGGGCATATGTCTCTGATACCACGCAGCTCATGAATAGCTAGTTATAACAGTTATCTCTTCATGAAGTCACAAAATTTCGCAAATATAAGCAGACTGATCAAGCTCCAATAAGCTCCAATAACCCCAAGGCTAGCGTGCGAAAATTTTCTGAACCATCAACAAATCTGGCATCAGGCTTGGATTATAATCTACAAACTGCTTACAAGGTACAGCTCTCCGTCCAGTTTATCTTGAAGACTGCCTTGTGATTTTATTTACAGAAAGTTTTGTAATTAAAATTTGTTGTCCAGCAACGCTTTTTCCCAATTGAAATCAATAAAATAATTTGTCTCTCAGGCTTTCTTTTTTTCCACATCCATACTGGGGTTTGTAACACTTTATTTTTGTCTCGAAGGAGTTGATTCTCTATCAGATGTATGAACTGAACAATAATAGGATTCTCGACAATTTATATATTATGTTTACTGAAACGCATTGCATACAAAAACGTGTTAAAACATTGGACATTTTTTTAATTTCCTATTGGGTGTCTACAGTGCAGGCAGAGTTTAACCAGTGGCTATTGGCTCTCTATACATATAAGTCGCAGGATACCAGACTTAATCTCCCGTCTTTTTTTTTTTTTTTTTTAGATATTGTAACCATAGCTCTATAGGCGTCTGAAGTCGGGACAACATACACATTTTTTTCCAATTAATCGCATTCACTATACATTATTTATTTGATTGGTTAGTTTAAAATAATGAACAAATCTAAATAAAAATCGCAAAACTTCAACCAATTGCAAAAAAACATTTTGGAATGTATGAAACTATATTTAGACACTGCATGATTTGGAACGTAGCAGATGTTCGGAATTCCACTAAACTCATATGTGGGTCATCAAAGGTACAATTATTTCCGAGGATTACCTATGGGTGAAAATTGCTAACCACCAGTGAACTTAACTACCAAAGTTCCCCCAAGGCAAACCAGTGGTTCATTATAGGATTAAACACTGTTTTTTTAGGAAATTATCTATGTATAAACTCCGGCAACTCGCTCACAAACTGAATAAAGTCCGAAGGACTTTATGTAAAGTTTGTGAGTGAGCTGCCGGAGTTTATTCATACATAATTTCCTAAAAACACAGTGCTTAATCCTTATAATTCTTATTCTTGGACATCGTGTTTCTTTTCTACGCTAAATACTATTAAAGAAATACCCAAGGAGAGTCTCAAACAATGGACATACAATACACATGATGGTAAACTGAAAAAAAATCCGCGAAATGTTATTGACGACTTTGGAACATAACCAATATGACGTCATTGGCGTCATATGAAGACTTCCAGCTTGAAACGTAAAGATTAGACGTTATTTGGCTTCATGTACGCTTCAAGTTTGATACAATTTAACTAAAATAAGTGTTCAAGGTAAGCTTTTTAAATATTTTTGTGCATTGTTGTAAATATGACATGTAGAATTTCACATTTTCAAGATGGCAGATCCTTGTTAGTATCATTGCTCGTAGATTTATAGGCGTGGAATGACCGGGGAAAAAGTAGTCTGGTAAACGGAAATATTGATTTATAAATTCCTTTTGAATGACGTAGAATAAATATAGTATAATTAATCGTAGATTTTGAATATCAAAATAAGACCACGAGTGACCGAAGTACGCATAAGGATTAAACGAGTGGGCGGAACTTGTTCCGTCCACGAGTTTAATCGTTAATGCGTATTCGGTCACGAGTGGTCTTATTTTGATATT
>MJUT01002982.1:522857-545758 GCA_002080005.1 Gigantidas platifrons
CGTCATCTTGGTTATGTGCCAAAGTCATCAATAACATTTCGCGGAATTTTTTCAGCTTACAATCGTATGTGTATTCACCGTTGCACAACAATGGACGTAACCACCACACTTATAGTTTTGCAAAAGTAGTTCCGGCGGGAAAAAACTGATATTTCACATGTGAAATACCGGAATTTATTTCACGGATAAATCCCCATAATTCACACCTATCTATATAATAAGTGACGATATCCAATCGGATTACGAGTTACTGATAAATTCTAGTAAGAATATAATTATTATAACATATTAACTACTTCAAAATTCTGATCTGCTCAATTGAAAGTGAGACTGAATATCATACATTGTAAATTTTGGAAGAATTTCTGTTAAATAATTAATGACTTTTAGTATGCGTTCCCTTCGGCCATCGGAATAAAATCAATAACTGATCTGAATTTGATTTATCAATCTCACCAAGGATTTGCATAGTAGAACTATACAAATCCTTGATCTCACTAAATGATAGTCCGTCGATTTGGTATAACAATTTCGAAAAGGAAATTATCAATGATTCCATCATGAATAAAGAAATCATATTTTTAGGGGATTTAAACATTGATTACCTAAAGCATGTTCCTACATCTTGGGAAACCATTTTAACTACACATGGATTTTTTCAGATGATAACTGAACCAACACGAGTCAGAGCAACTAGTGTCACACCAATTGATCACATTTACACCACAAATCCTGAAAACTTTATTGATATTAAAGTTCCATGTTACGCTATAAAGTGATCACTATCCCATATGTTGAACAAAAAAATTGAAATCCTGTCAAAATAGTAAAACACAAAGCTATAAAACCATTTCATATAGAAATGTCAAGCATTTTGATGATAATACATTTTTTTAGAAGACCTATGTAAGCAACCTTTTGATAATATAGGAAACATTAATGATACAAGTAAGGCTCTTGAAACTTAGTATTCTCTCTTTCTTGAAATTCTGAATAAACATGCACCAGAAGTCCAAAGGCGTATAAAAAAACAAAAAACAACCCGACTGGCTCAATGATGAAATATGTCAATCTAGAAAACAAAGAGACTATTATGAAAAAATATAAAATTTCTCAAAATAAAAAGAATATAAAAACAAAACTACTTCTCTCACACGTAAAAGCAAGACAAGGCTATTTAAAAATGTCATTGAGAAAGATAAAACTATAAAATATTTGTGGAATCATCTGAAAGACTTCAATTCTAAATTCAACATCAAATCAAATTAAAGAAATTTCTGATGAAGGTAAAACATTAACTGACCTATCAGACATGTAATTATCCAAATAAGCATTTTACATCTATAGCAAATAAGGTTATAACTTCCCCTAGGGTTCCAGGGCATTGGTCCGAAGAGTCATTGGTCCGAAGGGTCAATGATCCGAAATGTCCGTGGCTCAAAAATATTTAAAAAATCAGACAAAAGGGCACATGTAAACTCGAATTAGCTGTATATATGTTCCAAATATTATGAGTAAAAGTCTTATCTTTCAAGAGCTATGTGTGGATTTTCCAGAAAATGTTCAACATTCAGTTTCCTTACATCACTTGGTCATCTCCGATTGAATCTTAAAGGCATGATAGAAGATAAGAAAAACCGAATGAGCAACCATAACCCAACATCCAATGACCCCTAGAAATAAGAAGCGAACATCAATTTGAACTCCCGATAGAAAGGGAGTGAAACAGGGGCTCCGGAATTTGCATGCAGTTTCTGCCTATCAGACATTCGTCATGTTGCTCGATGTTAATTCCGATGGTAGTCATATCCGACAACACAGGGAACAACTCTTACAACAACCTCAAATCAATTCCCATCTGGAAAATATGCATATCTCATACGTTCCCACAAGCATTGGGTGTCTCCCGTAGAACTTCTTATTCGAACAACCTATGTTACTGATTAAGCAATTTCAGAGTTAACCCACCAGCCGTCGAGCCTTCAAGAAAATCATAGCATTTTCCACAGGCTCTCGGGAAACGGTATGTTGTGAAACGCTTCATACGTTGGTTGTTGTAAAGATAGGCAAAGATGATTGTAGAACGTTGAAATCATCACGTTTGTCGTAGAGTTAAGTGTAACATGTCCCCTTTGAGTACATATCGATATGTAGATTGACAGGTACCAGTTGTTTAATCAACACATGTGTCTCGCTTCAGTTGTGCAAGATGTAAGCCATTCATAACTATACTTAGACTGCAAGGCGTTCTCTATCTGAGATTTTTCTGTTTTGTTGGATGGTGGTCTCATTGACATTTATTCCACAATTCAGTATTTTCCATGTACATATGCTTATCAAGAAGTTTGTATGGCTGACAATTACTACGCCTTGTTCAAAATGTCAATCAGTTAGGGCTGAAACTACTGAAAATTACTTGGAAAAATATAAATCAAAGGGCAATAACTCTGCGCAAAATTATCAGACCACATACTTGCTATGTAACACACCATGATATAATCATTTACTAAATATCAAGTCAATATGTTAAGGCATTACAAAGTAAATATAAATATAGAACGGATAAAAGGACAAACCACGAAATTGCGTGTTTCTGTGTGTAAAGTCTTTAAAAGATTGTATTCGTTGTTTGATAGAAAAAAAATTGTCATGCAAACTGTCGAAAATGATATATTATTACACAAGAAAACGTGGCAACCATTTCTATCAATGTTTTATGCAATTCTATATTATATTGATACATACATTTTAAGTCTGGAGGTCGTTCAAAATTCGAATTTGCTCGGACCTTTCGGACTATCGACCTTCGGACTATTGACCCTTTGGACTATTGACCCTTCGGACCATTGACCCTTCGGACTAATGAAGGGTTCCTTTGTAAAGAATAAAGTACCAGATTCTGAAAATTTTTGTATTAAAACAACAAATGAAAATGAGGTTTTTAAATTGCTTTGCAGCATTGACCTATCAAAGTCTATTGGCCCAGATGGTATTGTGCCAAAAATATTAAGAAATTGCTGCCCCAATTGTAACAAAATCACTTGCCTACATTCTAAATCAAAGCATTTTATCAGGATGCTTTCCTGACCAGTTAACAGAAGCAAGAGTGGCCTCACTCTTTAAAGATGGTTTTGCCGATGATCCAAATAATTACAGGCCCATTTCTGTTTTACCTGCCATATCTAAATTATTTGAAAAAGTTGTTTGCTATCAATTTTATGATTTCTTAAGTCGATTTAAATTACTTCACGGTAAACAATCTGGACTTCGTCCCAAGCATTCATGTCAAACTGCACTTTTACAGCTTGTAGATTCATGGCTTATTAAGAAATGGAAAATGGTAATTTTACTGGTATATTATTTTTAGATTTCCAAAGGCATTTGATGTTGTAAATCACAAAATCCTGCTTACCAAACTAAAATACTATAAATGTGATGATCTTACCATATCTTGGTTTAAATCATACTTAACAAACAGATGTCAAAAAGTTATATTAGGATTAGCTGAATCAAAAATAGAAAAGGTCCAGTCAGGTGTACCACAAGGATCTATATTACAGCCCTTATTGTTTTTATTATATGTAAACGATCTACCCCTCTACTTACATGAAACTATTTCAGAGCTATATGCTAATGATACTACTATTCATACATCAAATGAATCTGTACATGTAATTAACAACAAACTTCAAAATGACCTAGTACAGGTTAAAAAATGGAGTAAAAATAATGATATGGCTTTAAATGCCAAGAAAACAAAAACTATGCTAATGGGGTCCTCCCGAAAACTATTTTTACTTCATTGTGAATTACAACTCTACTTTGATGACGAGTGTCTAAATAATGTAAATACACATAAACTTCTGGGAGTGCACCTTGATAAAAGTCTAAATTGGACTTTCCAGGTAGACAAAATATGTTCAGTTTTCTCATCTAGAATTGCCCTGCTAAATAGGTTCAAGACTTACCTGCCAATAGAAGGACAAAAGCTATATTATAATGGATGTCTACTTCCACTAATAGACTATTGTAGTGTTGTATGGGGAAATACAAATAAAGTAAAACTTAGAACAATTCCTAAAACTTCAAAAGAGAGCTGCAAGAATTATACTGAGAGCTGATTTTAATACTCCGTCAAAAACGTTATCTGAAAAGCTAGAATGGCGCAGTCTATAATAGGATTAATTACGATAAACAACTTATGTTTAAATGTATTAATAACTTAGCTCCTGAATACTCATGTTCAATGTTTAATAGTTAATGAAAATTGTCCTTATGGCTTAAGATCTGCAAAATCAAATAATTTGCAAGTTCCATGTCCAAAGCCATTTTCTCTCTTCTTCTTTAAGGTTTCCAGTATTCCATCTGTATATGTAGATGATCAATTACTGGTGCATGCGTGGCCTATTTACATCAAGATTTAAGTTAAATTAATAATGTATATACATGGGAACAGTGCAAGTAACAGAATAGAGTGATTAAAACTATGTACAGGAGATGAGGCTAGTTTAGTTGAAAAGTGGAGAGAACAGCAGGCGTGAGTTGTTCTCTAAAGATGTGTACTGTTGGTGAATGTACGACTGTATCTGGGAGGAGATTGCATTGAGTTATAGTGTATGGGAAGAAAGAGAATATGTACGAGTCTTTAGACGTGTAGATGTGTCGGAAGGTGAGAGTGTGATGTTTCCTAGTTCTAGAGTCTGATAGAATGAGAACTGCGTTAGATGGAATTGCGACAAGTTGATGTGTGATCTTATACATCATGACTAGGCGTGTTCGTAGTCTGCGTTGTGCTAATTGTGGCCAGTTTAACGTGTTCAGCATGTTAGATACACTACTAGTGTTGTGGTACCTGTTGCAGGCATACCGTGCAGATCTCCTTTGTACCATCTCTATCTTCGAGATAGATTCTGAAGTGTGGGGGTCCTAAACTGAGCAAGAGTACTCAAGTTTGGGACGGACAAGTGCTTGGTATGCCTGGCTCTTTGTGTGTTGCTTTGATGTTTTTAAGTTTCTTTTAAGGAATCCGAGTGTTCTGTTAGCTTTTGTAGTAATGTCATCAATGTGTTTGTCCCATTTAAGATTTGCCTGGAGTGTGATGCCAAGGTATTTTGCAGATGTTACAGATTCTAAAGTATGACCGTGAAGTATGTAGTTGTGTTGAATTTGTTGGCGTTTAGTTGTGACTGAGAGAACAGTACACTTGTCCGGATGAAAGGCCACCAACCAGTCCTCTTCCCATTTTGCTGCTGCATCAAGATCAGCTTGGAGTTTGAGGCAGTCACTCTGGCATTTCACTGGCATGTATAGGATACTGTCATCAGCAAATAATCTTAGTTTGCTATGAGTAAGGTAGTCTGGAAGGTCATTTATATAGACCAAGAATAAGACTGGACCTAAAACAGTACCTTGTGGAACGACAGGGGTGACTGGGACTGTATTTGATGATCTTCCGTCCAGGACAACTGTATGTGTGCGGTCGGAGAGAAATGCTGAAATCCAGTTAAGTGTGTTACCAGTGATGCCAAAGTGGTTTAGTTTATAAAGTAGGTGACGGTGTGGAACTTTATCGAAGGCTTTTGCGAAATCCATAATTATAAGATCTGTTTGAGCATTTGAATTGTTTGTTGATTGAAGTTCTTTGATAAAGGAGAGAAGCTGTGTTTCGCATGAACGAGAGTGCCGAAAGCCATGCTGGAGGTCATATAAGATGTTATTTGATTCAAGATGTTTCACTATGTGTGATGTAACTATGTGCTCCATTAACTTGCAGCAGATGCAAGTTAATGAAATAGGTCTGTAGTTTACAGGTTTATGTTTATCTCCCTTTTTAAACACGGGTGCAACGTTTGCATGTTTCAGTCGTTGGATGCAATTCCGGACTCGTATGACTTTTTAAATATTAGACATAGAATTGGTGCAAGACTCGTATGACTTTTTAAATATTAGACATAGAATTGGTGCAATTTGAACCTGCATTTCTTTTACTAAGTGACCGCTAATATTATCTGGGCCAGTGGCTTTATGTGGGTTGATCTTAATTAAGAGTTTTTCAATCCCAGGTGTTGTTATAGAAAGTTTACTGATTTTGGGATGTGTGCTGGTGCCCTTGTCTGGTATTGGATCACTAGTTACTGGTGTAAAGACAGACTGGAACTGTTCGTTTAACAAGTTAGCTTTGTCTGTGGTTTCTGTGATGGTGTTGCCCTCTTTGTTTACTGCAGCAATGCCAGATTTGTCAGTTCGTATTGATTTGATATATTGAAAGAGTTTTTTTGGTTTGCTCTGGTTTTGTGGTGGTATATCTGGTTCGTTAAAAGGAAGATCACATATAAGTTTATCGATATAATCCCAGTACGCTTTTCTTTGTTCTTTTTGTACATGGGCTTTCATCTTTTTATACTTATCAGTGTATTTGATGTCTTTACGTTTTTTGAAGAGTTTATTTTTCTTATTTATTTCTCGTCTTAATTTGTCAGTGATCCATGGTAAGCTATATTTGTTGCGCAATATTTTTGATGGAATGTTTTTTCCGACTGAGGTGGTGAGATTGGATTTGAAAAGTTCCCATAGTTTGTTAGTGTCCAGAGAATCATAGGTGTCACTGATTTCTTTGTGAGTGTTTTCTATATCTGATTTAATGTTTTCCCAGTTCGCTTTGTTGTACAGTTGTTTGTATTTGAAAACTTTTCTAGGGGTTTCTCTTAGCCTCTTTAGCCATATGTCTGCTTCACCATAGACAATGTCGTGGTCACTTGAACCAATTGGTGGTACAAGTTTTAACTTGGTGTTCCTAATTGGAAGGATTTACTGAAGAAAGAAAGAAAGAAAGAAAGAAAGAAAGAAAGAAAGAAAGAAGGTAGTGTGGTTACTTTACTGATGTATGTTGGATTGTTGATCATGATGAGATCTAGTATTCGGTCGTTTCTTGTTGGTATGTTGACAATTTGGTGTAGATTTGCGTCGTATGTAATGTCTAGAAGCTTTTGGTGTAGTTGTATGTCAGGTTTGCCTGGTATAGTACAGGAGTTTGACCAATCAATGTGTCCCAAATTGAAACCACCTCCGACTATGATTGTTGCATTTGACTGACCATTGATGTGTTTTAAAGATTGATGGATTTGTTCTAGGGATAAGCCTGAATCAGAAGGCATTACCATTCAGAATAACTTAAAGTGGGACAAACATATCAACACCATGACAGCTAAAGCTAATCAGTCGCTAGGATTCATTAAAAGAAATTTAAAAGTACATTCACCAGCCATCAAAGAACATGCATTCAAAGCTTTAGTCCGACCAAAATTGGAATATTGTAACACCATTTGGGACCCACACACACAACAGCAAAAACTTCAAATTGAAAAAATTCAACGGAGAGCGGCCCGCTATGTCAGTAACAGGTACCACAATACAAGTTCTGTAACAGATATGATGTCTGACTTGAATTGGGCCCCACTTGAGGTGCGCCGCATAAGGTACAGACTCATATTCTTTTACAAAGTCATACACCATTTAGTTGCCATACCATATTCAAATCTATTAATTCCAGTTGACACCAGAACCAGACACACAAATCCAAATTCATTCAGGCACATACAGACATCAAAAGACTGCTACAAATACTCATTCTTCCCCAGGTCTATCACACTTTGGAATCAACTGCCTACAACATTTACCACTGCAGACACAGTTGACGATTTCAAGAGCATGATCCCAGTATCTGCCTTGATCCCAATTTTCACACCATAATCACTCATACTCATAGTAGTTATCAAATGTATATAGTTTTAACCTTTGATTTATTGTATATATGTTAAACTTATATATAACTAAATTTGATACGGCGCTCGGCCAATAATCTTCAGTAGTGAAGGATGGCTAGAAATGTAAAGAAGAAGAAGAAGAAGGTGGTCTATTGTAGGATGATATTAAGATGTTTTTTGAGCCGGCGATATTGATTTCAGCCCATACTACTTCACATTCTGTTTCTAGTTCTTTGACCTCTGAACTTATGAAATCTTTAGTAATTGCTATTAGTACACCCCCATAGCTTTGGTTATTGGAGCATGGTGCCCTGTCATTACGATACACATTGCATAAGTCTGAGGGAAAGTATTCGTAAGAAGTACTCGGGTCTAACCATGTTTCCGTATCTAGTATAATTTCTGGTTTGACAGTATCAATAATTTCTAGTAAATCAGCTTTTTTGTTTTTGATCGATTGGGAGTGCTCACAGCTTCACATAACATCATAGTATTCATTAGTATCTTGGGTATACATAATCGATTATATTAATCTTTTTGGGGAGGGCAATTTGGTATTGCTGACACAGGATGAGTTTAGTGGAATTCCGAGCGCACTCGTACAAGCTGTACACAGATACCGATGACGTAGAAGGATGTTGCACAACCAGAACGAAAGAAGGGTCACTTATTCTATTTTTGGAATAAGATTTGTTATAAAACTTGCACAATACATCACACGTAGTAGTTCACAAGAATCGAAAGAGAAAATAGAAGTCCACAACTCAACAAGTCACAAAAGAAAGCGAAATAATCAGTAAAATGGAGTCCCATACGTCCTGTCCAGTTTGCCACGAGGGCATCGATGTTTATGCTGTTGGTTGCTGTGATCATGTTATCTGTTACAAATGCTCTTGTCGAATGAGGGTGCTATGTGAGCAGTTTTACTGTCCCATATGTCGTACTGATTTACCACAGGTCAGTTTCATATTTGATTCTATCGGAGTTACATTGTAACCATACTGTCTCGCAAAGTAGGAAAACTTTTAAGTCGGGACAGACTCGGGTGCCAATACGTCAGTTCCGGGATACTGGTATTCAGATAATACCATCATATGACTGCCATCACCACGTGACTAAAATCTAGGCATCTTGTGTTCAAAATGGCCTGTGGTCTTTCAATTTTGTCGGAAATGGGATAACTGTTACATATTTCTCCAGATTGGGTTTCTTCCTGCTGTCAGATGTACACCCCGGAACCACGCACTAATATTTGCTAGACGACTTTTGAGATCGTTTTCCTCGATCCATTTCTACCTGCAGTGTCTACTGCTAAAAATGCCTAGATTTTTTATGAAGTCACGTGATCGATGGTACGAATTCTTCCTCCAAATCAAGAGAACGTCTTATCACGGAATCGTCGTATTGCAATATCACTATCAGCAATGACCATCCATGACATGTTCTAGTTGTTAAGGTCGTTGACTTCATACCACAGGCCTAATACTACACGCTTCAATACCTACGGCTACATAAAAGTTCAGGTTTATAGTAATCTAGAGTAGATACAATAACGTAACCCTCATTCCGCTTATGCTCCATTTAGGGTTACGAATCGATCTCATTCAACGTATGGGATCAAATTAAAAATTTCGTTCCGGGAATTTTTCAACTTTCTTTTTGCATATCTGGTCATAACTTATTATTCCCAACAATTTCTAAGTAATGGTGATATGAAATAAGTGTTACAATACCTGTTTCTATCTTCAAAACCGGTTTCGTATTTGAAAATTGTTACTTGTCTGCCATAACACTTTACGTAGACTCTCGTGATGGGCGGAGCCTATCCATACATTGATCTCAATGCCAAATATGGAAAACGTTTACTACGAAATTTCTACGAATCGATCCAAATAAAGATATCTCCAAAATGAGGCAAGTGCATGTGAAATAGCAACTTGTAAACAAAATGTCGGACAGAAAGAAGATTTCATGCATTCAAATTTTCAGATGGATATAAGTCTACCATGGATTGATGCAACGTTTACTTAACACCTCAAGGTTTACCTAAATATATTTATCTTTCAATCCCGTTAATTTTTCCTACCACTTGCAACGGAATTAGGACAAAAAACTGCCCGGTGTGAATCACTCCGGGCGCTGCTCCCATACGTTGAATGGGACCGATTCGTAACCTTAAATGAAGCACAAGCGGAATGAGGGTTACGTTATCGTATCTAACAGTAATCTAGAACCTACCCATGGACAGATGTTTTGCCTGTTTTAACATCACATCAGACCCAGGGGTAACTTCAGTCAGAAATTGATGACCCTGTTGAGTAAAGAATTGTTTCTTATATTAACATAATCTGACTTGAACAAGTCGGTAGTTGAGACCAACTTGAAGAAGTTGTTTCTGACTGTTTGAGGTCGGAACATTATTTTTATATTTCTCAGTCCATGCCTTTTGAAAACAGATATTGATCTATTAGACATAGGAGACGACCATTTAACTTTCTTTTTTTTTGGAAAAGTGGGGGGGGGAGGGAGGGACTATGCTTTTTACCCCTGAGCTAGACAAAAAAAATGATGCAGAACAAAACCACAATATTTTTTTACATGAAAATGTGGTATTTTAAAAAAATATTTTCCCAAAATTTATGTTGAAAACTGTAGGGAGGGTTAGATAATAGATTATTTATTTTTTTAATCTTTCAGGGCAATTTATTATTTTCTATGTATTGCGGCGATAGGAAATTAACCCCTCCCACACACACACAAAGTTAAATGGTCAATTCCAATTCCTAGGACCTGCTTCCTGCACAGCTCTGAATTCTGCAAGACCTATTTATAAATGAACAAATTATAGCAAATAGAGGTGCACATTTTGTTTTATTCATGAGTAGATTCAAGTTCCATCACGGCATCATAAATTATTCCGATCAGAAACTAGCTATATATATAAAGTTTGATTTAAAAAAGTGTGCCAAAACTTTACAAGTGAGGTAGTACAAGTATGATATTAATAAACCACTAATGTTAATATTATAAACATGATGGAGTTGGACATCAAATTATTTATGACTTTTTTATGTTTTTCAGGTATATCTAGTAAAGGACGATCTGAAGTATGGAGATATACCTCGCTATGGTTACATTCCCAACAGGAAAAATAAAATATTTTTCCAGAATGAAAAAGTCAAAGGATTATTTGAAAAACTTCAGGAAAATTGTTGTCAGATATGTACCCATGCAAGACCTGAAAGAAACTTTAAAGACTTGCAGAATCATATGAGAAAAGAACATACATTATTTTATTGTAATCTTTGTATTGATCATTTGAAGGTTAGTACCATGTATGATAAATATTGATATAAAATTTAGATTAAAACATTAATTTAGATAAAAATTCCATACCTTTACCTCAATAAAGTATGTCTACAATGCTAAATTTTGGGATTCAACTGAGACAATAATTTGCATAAACTAGCATAAAGATGTAATATTTAATATATTTCAATAAATTGAACTCGGATTCATCATTTCTTGGGTAACCTTAAGTAATAATATGGTCCATTCACAGTAGTTATTATAACTGGAATTCACCATGGCCAGATTACTCATACTTTTTCTGCTCAACTAATTTGCTGTGGTCAGATAACTCATATACTCATCTAATTAAAAAGTAAATCATGGAAGCCAGAATGTGTTTTGAGTTTTAACATGGGTTGGCGGATATTAGTATTCTCCCGTGATTTATTTAGATTCTGATATGTCTAAGAGTACAAATACGGTAGTATACTTTGATTGGAAGGCGGTAATTTATATTTACGTTCGTGGACAATGTCGCACACAATTTATGCTGCGCAATTCGAGCAGACAATGATTCATCAACAGGTACATTTACGACGGGAAAGTCAGTCACATGAACCGACGTATGTGCTAATGAGATTATACCCAATCGATAAATCGCTCGTTTGTTTACAAAGCTAAAGTAGGACATCATGCAGTGTGAGAAACGACCGCTCGCCAACTCGCCAAAGGCGAGTGGAAATGTCGGGTGGCGAGTACAATCCACTTTATACTCGCCGGTCTGGCGAGTAACAGTTGTAAGGCAAGTAGGAACTTGAAAATGCTCGCCACGATAACTGGTTTACAGCTTTAAAATACCATAGCTCCCAAACAGTTAAAATATATGTTAACTGTGTCATTTATCCAACATTTTATTAATCATTGCTCGATAAGAAAAAATTTCGTCATGTATCGTATCTATCTTTACCTCCAACGTTGGAGATCATGACACTTTCTCTACAGAAAAATTAAGTATACAATCCCGACCCGCATAATTTTGCCAAGGTCGATTTCACGATTAAATGAAATATTGTTTCATAAAAAAAAAGATGTGATGACTTTTAAAATTAATGCAAATACAATAATTTGGTTTTGAAATATTTAAAACGAATTCGTAGCGAAAACCTACGCGAAAACAAAAAGTTAAATATGTGTCGGAACCAGATTTGACATACATGTTTTATACCGCGTATCAAAACTTAAAAGTCTGTGCTTCCGTACTTGATGAAGACGAAGACAACGAAATTGAGGAATAAGATATCAACGCAGCTCTTAAGAGAGTGTTGATCCTTTTTGACCAAGTTAATGACTTGTCAAAATCTGCAAAATAAATTGTTGAACATTACTGTATTGTTTATTTGGTATTTGTTGGCGAGTTTAAAAAAAAATGTCACTCTCCAAACATGGCGAGCTCTATTTCATTTTGGCGAGTACTTGTTTCAATCCACTCGCCATTTTGGCGAGTGTTTGAAAAAAATTGTTTCCCACACTGTCATGTTAGAATTTTCTATAGTCATCATGGTCATATAACTTGTATGCATATACTCTTCTTTCTGCCATGGTCAGATAACTCGTTTTGATCATATGCTCATCTAATAAATTAATATTCATCTAATTTGCCATTGTCGGGTAACTCATACTCATCTTCATAACTTTCCATGACCAGGTAACTCATATTCATCTAATTCAACATGGCTTGGTATATATTTAACTCATATATTCATCTATTTTACCATGGTCAGAGGTAACTCTTACTGGTAATTTGATTTGAATTAGTACTGTTGTATAATGGCTGGTACCTGAGACTTGCACAACGAAGGCTGTATTGCATTTACAATCTTGTATCATTTATTGTTATTCCTGTGGTTGTATAATACATTTGTAGTATTGATGTAAACTAGTTGCCTTAGCTTATGTAGCATACATGCATTATAATATATGTATTTTATTTTCAGCTGTTTTCTTCTGAACGGAAATATTATAACCGCCATGATTTAGCCCTCCATCGTCGCCAGGGAGATAAAGATGACAGCTCTTATAAAGGTCATCCTATTTGTCAGTTCTGTGATGAAAGATATATGGATAATGATGAACTGTATCGCCATTTACGCCAAGAACATTTCTTCTGTCATTTCTGTGATCCTGATGGATCTAGAGAGTTTTATAAGTATGTATATATATGGTTTGTAAATGTTCTTTATTATCTTTACACATGATAATATCTGTTATAAAGCGACAAGCGAGATACAAACATGTTATTGTTGATTTCTAACATGATACAAACATGTTATTGTTGATTTCTAATATGATACAAACATGTTATTGTTGATTTCTAATATGATACAAACATTTTATTGTTGATTTCTAATATGATACAAACATGTTATTGTTGATTTCTAATATGATACAAACATGTTATTGTTGATTTCTAATATGATACAAACATGTTATTGTTGATTTCTGATATGATACAAACATATTATTGTTGATTTCTAATATGATACAAACATGTTATTGTTGATTTCTAATATGATACAAACATGTTATTGTTGATTTCTAATATGATACAAACATGTTATTGTTGATTTCTAATATGACGTTATATTGCAGTCACCATGACAAATCCTTGATAAACATACTATTGTTGAAATGATTTGCTCGAAATGCATCTTATATGGTCATCTCGGGCTTTGCCTTTGATGGGATATTGCTCGCAAAACCAATCAATGATAGTATATTTGAGTGTACCGGTACTATTTAACATAAAAAACATAACAGACTTTTTCTTCTAGATAATCCAGTGTAGAATTTTTGTAACAATGCAAAGTAAATCAATAAAAACAATAAAAATGAAAACTTAAAAAGTTTTATAGAAAAGTATCATTTGTATTTTACATGTATCAGCTCAGTTTTGAGTCATTGAATCAAAAAACCAAGAAATATCTTGTGTTGCAACAAAAATTAAATTCTTGGCAAAGACTTAAAGATTCCAGAAAAAATATAAACTATTAACATTTTGTTCTAATATTTACAGTGATTATGCTTCTCTACGAGACCATTTTCGTAATAAACATTTCTTGTGTCAAGAGGGAGCTTGCTCAGGTACAGAAATTCGTTTGACTCATGCCTTCCGATCACGGATAGATTTACAAGCCCACACTACATCTGAACATGGTAATAATCTAACCAAAGCTCAGGCCAAACAGATGAGGACTATAGATATTGATTACCAGTTTGCACCAAGGGAAAGAAGGAGAGATAGAGGTACTGTCAATTTTAATATGAAATTATCTGGTAGCCTTTTTTTTACAAATTAGATCTAATTGAAATAAGGGTTAGAGTTAAGGTTAGGGTTATGGTGTTTAACACCACTTTCAACAGTGTTTCAGTTATATCGTGGTGGTCAGTTTTATTGGTGGAGGAAACGTAGCCGGAGAAAACCACTGTTCTGCTGCAAGTCACTGACAAACTTTATCACATAATGTTGTATCGAGTACACCTCGCCTGAGTGGGATTCAAGCTCACAACGTTAGAATAGTGGTGATAGGCACTGATTGTATAGGTAGTTGTAAATCCAACTACCATATACGATGACGACCACGCCGGCTCCTAATTGAAATAATGTTAGTTAAACAATTGCAGTGATTATGAATAAAATTGCAAATGTGCATGTCAAAATGTTTCCATTTTACAATATTTTAGTTCAAAATTGAATGTTTATGACTTAAAACTGATAAACGGCATATCTTGTCTGCTGCATTTACAATATGTATTGTACAAATATAGTCTTCAATGTCCCAACATACTTTCACAATTTTTGAATTAATAACAATGGCGCAAAATTTCTGAGAATTTACAGTAGGTACTGTAATTTTATTACTATTATACTAAAGGGCAACATGACTCACATTTGAGGGTGATTCAGGAATTTGATGCTTGATACATGTATTTTTATGTTTGATGGTGACATGCATTTGACATCTGGTGTCAGTTGATGCATATAAACATGTATGTATATTTTTACTTATCTATGCATATTTTTACTTATCTAATAATACAATGTATATTAAATATGTACTTTAATTTCAGGTGTAGTAATCCCAACTGACTATGAAGATGTTGGACAAGTACAAACTAAAGTGTTTCATAACAGTAGAGGATCCAGGGGTCATTCTGGGAGGCAGAGATATGAGGAATCCAGAGGATTTAAAAAAGGAAATTTTAGGTAATGAAAATGGTTTAATTCTAGAAGGCAGTATATCAGGAATGTTTATTAGGCCAAATAAAAAATAAAAAAGTTTATAACCGACCTGACCCTAATTTGTTTGAAAACATAGTATACAACATTTCTGCTTTTTTTCAGTACAATTTTGCAGTCGTTTTGGTCTTTTGGATATTTCAGAGTAAACATAATATATGTACATTGTCTAAAATAAGATTTATTTTGGATGACTGTCATCCAGGTTTCCATGTTTCATTTGAGTCGAATTAAAGGGATATGAATAGACAATTTTTGTCTTGCTTCAGATTACCGACAAACCACTTTCAACTTTCTGCAGCTCATTAGAAGATTTTCCATTCTGAATATTTTTTGTTCACTCTACAAGGACAACTGTTCACAAATACAGGGCTTTCAATTACATCTTGTCCTTGTGGAAAGCTGTGTACATTATAATTGATATATTACACACATATGCAGTGGATGTTTGCTTTGTAGCAGTTGTTCATGACAGCTGATAAATTAGACCTAACTTCTATGACCTTTTTTAGGGTTCCTCATGGGGATGAATATTAAGGCATCTACATCATATGTAAAGACTATCAGCATGCCCATTCACGTACTGCAGTACGTGTTTCACGTAGAATAAAAATCATGCACGTATAATTGAAAGAACCCTTTGCGAGCACTGTATAAAAATTACCTTTTGTTTACAAATTCACTTAAATATAGAGTTGTTCTGATTAGTTAATTTCGGCAATATTATCCAATCAGAGTGTTCCTTGCATATTTTTAAGTGAGCTGATATGATTTATAGATCACCCAATTTTATTGGCTCCTTATTTTTTAATTGTCCAATGAGAAAAACTGTTACTGTTAAAACCCGTAATATTTACAAAAAACAGCATGGTGTTCATAATGCTGTTCATTTTCTTTGTACCCCCAAATGAAGAGTTAGATAGTACATTGCACCCCCAAAAATTTGGATGTACTCCCAAAAATGAAGGTAAAAGGGTACGTGTACCCCCAGATGAAAAAACCTGTGGGTATGCTGTATATAACTCAACCATGTGTTTATTGGATATGTGTTAGATATCAGAAATGGGTATTGGCATAAATATTTTTTTCAAAATGAATCTGTCAACATTTTCCTCTTCATTAACTGAAATTAAATTCACAATTCAGTTTTTTGATTGTTACCCTGTGATTTTGAGGAACTACACTTTTAACCTCAATATTCCATTTTAGGTTTTTATCATTTTTGTTCTGTTACAGCAGAAGTAAGAAGATTTGGTGTTCTATTAAAACATCAGAACAACAAGTATTATCAATCTTTTTTTACAAGGTTGAATATAGTACAAAGTCCAATGAATACAATAATTTACATAAAAAGATTAGATATGTGATTACAAAAACTACTTTCACTTTCACTTTCTAACATTTTTGGAATATAGCCATTTTCAAAAAATATGATACTGTTGAAAAAGGATAAAAATTGAAAGTGAAAGTGAAATTAAGTTTCATGGAATAAGTTATTTCCAAAGATTTTAATGCTATAAATAGCAATGTAAGAATGCTGTTTGACTCTGAGTTATTGCTCTTTGTTTGATAAAACATCAGTGTGAATAAAAAAAAAAAAACAGTTCCAAAATCAATTGAAAGTTGAAACAGAATCAAAATTGATACCCCCTAACACATGTATGCATGACCCCTCACTTTTCTGGTTTGATACAGGCACTTCAATTCATAGTGGCAGGATTAACTAGTTTTATGGGCCAAAAAAAAGTTTTCTTTGATAGATTAAAAACTACACAGATTGCAGGTAACTTCCATTTTTTTTATTTTCAATTTTCTTTTGTGATTGATTTCAGCTTATTTAATTATTCTATTTAATTATAAAGGAGACAAATTTTCCAAACTGCCTGTTACATTTTCTACTTTCAATGATGTAAATTATATCTTATTTTCAGTGAGGAAGACGTACAGAGAGCAATCAATGCCTCTCTAGATGTGATGAAGGAAAAAGAGAAAGTCATAGTGGAAGAACAACCAGAAGTCAAAGAAGAAGAAAAAGTAGTTCGTGATGCTGAAAACTTTCCTGTGCTTGGTAATATGAAGCAGGAACTTGCTGATTCAACGGTTGATTCTGATCATAAGGACTCGGATTCTGAAGCATTGGACTTCTCAATGGCTAAACAAATAGCTTTAAAAAATAAAAGATCTGTGCAATATGGTAGACTGATATCGGAGGAATTTCCAACACTTTCTGGGGAGCCGTCCGTTAGAGATACAGCTACTAATTCGTCAATTGATTTAACAAATAAATCGATAACATCAACCAAAAGTAGCCAACCCATTTCAAA
The DNA here is from genome assembly GCA_002080005.1 of Gigantidas platifrons. Taxonomy (NCBI): domain Eukaryota; kingdom Metazoa; phylum Mollusca; class Bivalvia; order Mytilida; family Modiolidae; genus Gigantidas; species Gigantidas platifrons. The sequence goes on from MJUT01002982.1 coordinate 540,533, forward strand.
GAAAACGGAATCTGTTAACAAACCAGGCAAAAAATTTACTACTGCAATATCGAAAGGACCTGTACAAGCAGAAGACTTTCCTGGGCTACCTACCAAATCATCTGGTCCTAATAGTGCTCTTGGGTCAGCCTCATGGGTATCAAAACAAACTACCAAAAAAGACAATAAACAAGTGTCAGCGATGCCTGTACAGGTTGCCATTAATACTACAACTAATAATAATAATAATAAAACATCCAAATCTACCAATAAAAAAGTACCAAAGACATTTAATGACGATCATGACTTTCCATCTTTGGGAGGGCAAGCAACTGCATCAGTGAATAATATGAACTGGTTACAAAAATCTGCTGTAGAGAAGAGTAAATCTAAACAAGAAAAGAAAACAGTCGATTGGTTTGATGCTAATGATAAATTTGAATTTACTATGGACAATCTAAAGAAGCAATCGGAAAGTACTGAAATAGATAATAAATATACTATAAATAGTGATACTAAAAAGAAAAAGAAAAAGAAGGAGAAAGTTAAAACATCTGAAAATGCTTCACAAAGTAATTCTAAATCAAAGGGAGAGGATACCAGTTTAGATAGCATTGCTAGTACGCTGTTGAGTAATAAGGTAGAAACTGAAATGAAGCAGGAATGGAACAAGGTAGACAGTCCAAAAAATGTTAGAAAGGAGGAGTCGAGTAAGATAGATTGTCCAAAGAATGATCAAATAGAAGAGATAAAAAAACCGGATAGTCCACAGTTTTTACGAAAGGAAGGCAAAAATTCTGATTTTGTTGCAAATCTAATTGAAATGGATGAGAATAAATTTTCAGTACTCGGGGATGAGGAACCAGATATGAAATACATGGTTGAAAGGAAACCTGTTTCAGCTCCGAAAAAGAAGGACATTGAAGTAAAACTGGATGATTTTCCTACACTTGGTGCTGCTAATCCACATAAAGCTCCACCACCAGGGTTTGCTAAACCTCTGCCATCCACCACAGTGTCATCCACACCCACCAATAAACCACCTGGGTTCGATGATGTTTCTACTAAAAGACCTCCTCCTGGTTTTAGCTTGCCTGTATCTTCACAACCCAACGGTCATTCAACGATTGCTGAAAAGCAGTGTAATTTCACCTTAAAAAACATTATGCCTATGATGAGCGAGACGAGTAACTTTGACTACGTACCTCCACAAGATTCAAAATCACGCAATCAAAAATTAATTGAGGCTATAATGGATTATTTAAGTAAAAATCAGGATTGTTTCAATCAATTTAAGTCTGTGTCTGCTGCTTTTAGAAATGGATCTACAAGTGCTAAGGAATACTACAGTCAGTGTGAAAAATTAATAGGAAAAGAGCATTTTGACAATATCTTTCCTGAACTGCTCGTGTTATTGCCTGATATTGATAAACAACAAGATCTATGGACCACCTATAAAGAGGTTCAAGGTAAAACCAGCAAAAGTGGTCGTGTGATTAAAATGTCTGGGAAAAGTGCAGATGCCCCGTGGAAACAAACTGCCAACTTTCAGTCATGTCCAACATGCCGTCAAGTGCTTCTATCTTGTGACATTTCAGACCACACGTCGGTCCACAGTAATGCATCAGACTTTCCTTCTTTGTCGGGAGGTGGCAGTGGGCCTGGACTCAGAGGATGGGTTAAAGGAAACTGAACACTGTGATAAACACAGTATTATTTTACCTCAGTTTTAAAGTTAGATTTTGTTTTATTTATTTCATGTCAATTTATAATGCAATTAAATAAATTGCTTCAGGAATATGAAATATTTACAAATACATGTACAAACACATGTACAGACTCTGCAATTCATTGTTGTACATGTAGTTTGAAACATTGATATATGTTGATACATGTACATATGTATATAAATATTTTTTCATGTACCAGGTGCTGTATTTCTCATTAGTTAAGAAAAAACAAAGTGAATGTTGTTCTTGTAAACATTACTAAAAGTAGGAAAACAAATTAAACATTTGATTTAATTTAGAATTCATATTTGTTTTCTTTTGTTTACTCTGTATCTACAAAAATAATCTGCCGCATTTACATCAAAAGCTGCTGTTTATATTGAATAAAAAGACATACACACTGTAATGTAGACAATGTATGAACAAAATTAAATGAATTTTGGAGTAATTTTATCAGACTAAATGTCTCTTTAAAAAATAATAATAATTACATGTAGCTTTCGATTCCTAAGGATCTTCGGAATTCAAAGCTAATTATTTAATATATTTTTTTAAGGGTCCATTGCCTGATATAGCTGAAAAAAATTGCTGAATTGGCGTTAAACAGCAATCACTCAATTACTCACTCCTAAGGGTCTTCTTTCAAATTTGTGCATGTAAAAATCAATATATTTGATGAAGCATTTTCTTGTGAAAAAGAGAATGCAGTGCTAAAATACATGTATACATGTGAAGTAAAAACTGAACAAGAAAATGATAACTTTGTTTAAAAATAAAGTGATAAATTATTGATATCATTTGAAGGTTTAAATTTAAGCCATACACTTGTGCATTTACGACACCTTTATTATTGCTAACTGTCAATGTAAATGTAGGGTGAAATAATAGATAGTTTTAATATAGGGTAAACAGTGTTTCAGCTAGACTTTGAAATCTTCAGGACAATTGCCAGTTCTATCAAAATTTCTTCAGGACCTTTTTTAATAATTAAGCAAATTTTTATAAAGTTCTTCAGGACAATTTGTGAAAAATGTCCTGAGACCGGTGCTTAGCTAAATCACTGGTAAATATTCTATCAGAATTGTATGTGTGGAGGTGACATTTATGACCTCTTCATATATCATAAGTGCTACAAAGAATGGGAGGAGGTACCTGTGCTATTAATCAGATATGAATAAAAATGTAATTTTATCCTAATTCTATGTCTGGTCTCAAATTGAAGTTGATCCCAAACTAATATAAAATGATGAGGTTATAATTATTCCCCCTCCCCAAAAGAGAATTTTTAGGGACAGTACATTTGTGGCTATTTTTAAACTAGAAGGGTGAGATGAGAAGATAAGAAAGTGTGTGTGTAATAAGTTTTGTTTGAAAGGTATCTTTTTATATGATAAACAAAAATATATTTTTACAATATTGAAGGGGTGTCTTGGTCGTGATCGTATGGATTGTATTGGATTTACAACTACCTATGCAATCAGTGCCTATCACCACTAACATTGTGAGTTCAAAACCTGCTCAGACGAGGTGTACTCGATACAACATTATGCGATAAAGTTTGTCAGTGACTTGCGGCAGGTCGGTACTTTTCTCCAGGTACTCCGGTTTCATCCACCAATAAAACTGACCGCCACGATATAACTGAAATATTGTTGAAAGTGGCATTAAACACCCTATCCCTACATTATTGAGCTTATGTGTAGACATTCACATTTGTGATTTACCCACTGTTAACAGTAATACGCAAATCATTAACGACCAGAACTGACAATCTGGATCAACCTGTCTTAAATGGGCAGTCAATAGTCTTGTGCTGTCATTATTTCTATGTCTAAAGATGACAGTTGAATACAAGTTTGACTGCATAATGAACTGGTCTCAACTTGAGTGTGATATTCCAAGCCTCAAATGCTAACATACATAGATTTATCATGAATTAATATTGGAATACAAGATGTATTTTTTTTTATACAAAATTAAAATATGTCTGATTAACACTGTTTTTATTGACCAGGTTTCCCCCAAAACAAATTCAATTAAGAATTAAATTGTTACTTAAAACTTCCAGTAGCTGTTCCATATAGACAACCGGTACCAGTCACGAACAAACTTACTGGAATCAGGATCCAGTAGCTGTTCCATATAGACAACCGGTACAAGTCACGAACAAACTTACTGGATCATGCATTATAACCTCATGTTCTTCATTTGTGGTTGAGATCACAGTAAATGGAAATATTTTTGGTATTAGACATTGATTTGAACCAAGGCATTGATTTGTGTGTTGTGATTGATTGCTTGTGCCTAATAAAATTAAAATGATATTTATGACAAGTTTTTACTTTCTTGAATGCCTTGCTTAGAACATAGTCTTTTGCTGTGAAATTATTTTACTGACTTTAAAAAGTAAACTTCCTAGGTTCAATATTTTATCAATATTAAAAGCTTTTTTTTCTCCAAAATGACCATTGGTGTTATTGTCAACAGTTTATAATGTTCTTTGCTGTCTTGTTAGCTCACCTGGCCATAGACCATGTGAGCTTTTGTCATGGGTAAGTGTCCGTCGTCCGTTAGCTTTTCACATTTAAATCTTCTTCTCTGAAACCATTGAACAGATTTGAACCAAACTTGCCAGAAATGTTCATTAGGTGGTCCTTTACCAGATTTGTGTTTTTGGTGCTGATTTGAAATTCAACATGGCTGCCAGGGGCCATAATGTGTTCTCATTGGCTGAAATTTAAAAAAATCTTCTTGTCAGAAACCACCAAGCCCAATTGCATTGTTACTTTGCAGGAATGATCATTGGGTGGTCCTGTACTAAACATGTGAATCGTTTGCCGATCGGAAATTCAAGATGGCCACCATGACTCGACTTAGTTTAACATTGGATCCTATGGGAATTTCACATTTTCATCTTTTTAGCTCAACTGACCAAAGGGTCATGTGAGCTATTGCCATCACTTGGCGTCCGTCGTTAGCTTTTCACATTTCAATTTCTCCTCAGAAACCATTGAGCCAAATGGAACCAAACTTGGCAGGAATGTGCATCAGGAGGTCCTCTATAAAATTTATGTTTTTTGTTTCGATCAGGAATTCAACATGGCGGCCAGGGCCAATAATGTGTTTTGATTGGCTCAATTTTCAAAGATCTTCTTGTCAGAAACTACACAGCCAATGGAATTGTTTTATGGTGTGAAGGAACCTTGGGTGGTCCTCTACCAAAATTATGTTTTTGGTGCATATCCAAAATCCAAGATGGCTGCCATAGCAGGATGAAGTTTAACATTTGACCCTATGGTAAATACCTTCAAAGATCTTCTTCTCAGAAGCCACAATGTCAGTAAAAATGATCTCTTGCAGAAATGTTCCTTGGATGGTCCTCTACAAAAATTATGTTTTTGGTGCTGATCTGAAGTCCAAAATGGCCGTCAGGGGGGGACAAAGTTTAACATTTGACCCTATGGGAAATACCTTCAAAGATCTTCTAAATCTGTTTTCTGTGGAAAGAAAGATAACT
>MJUT01002982.1:577041-596804 GCA_002080005.1 Gigantidas platifrons
CCTACTTTAAATAGACTAATCCATTTTTCGCGGGAAAATTGATGCAGATGATTGTTGTTTTATCTTGGACAATAGTTTATAAATATAGAATCTTGACAATGTAAAGGGAAGATGCTATGTTATATTTATTCATTTGTTTGATTCTGGAATATTGTTGATCATTGATTTAAACAAGAAAAAAGGGAAAAAAGGGAGTGATTAAAATCACAATTTATTTGTGAGCTAAGCCTGTCAATTTATTTAATGATACACATGGAAGGATGGTAATTTATTAATGAGCAGATCAAAGGTTCGGATAAGACAGGATTAATTAAGTGTAATTAATAACACTGGGACTGTAAAACAGTGTCGGATGTCGGAAGTGACAGGTGTCGGAATACTCAAGGTTTTTTAACAAAGAATGTTAAAGAAATATTATGGGACCTGAAATTCTTGTCGGAAGTCACAGGATGTCGGAAAACTCAGGTGTCGGATCACACAGGTTCCACTGTATTACATGAAATATTTGAAGTTGATTGCAATAAAGTTAGACATGTAAATCTACATTTGTGTTTTCAGATATAAATCTCTGGTTTATTAATTGTACTTTGTTCTGGTTAGCGGGGGTGTCTGTCATCTCAGTAAATGACCAGATAACGTACAATATATATATTTACGTTTTCTTTGAACACTGGAAGACGTTGGTCGTTTTGCGCAAAAGGTTTCCTATCGCACTTTCTGACAGCAAATATGAGACACCTCTGATGAAGCATCTTGTGCACTACATTTACTTTGATATGTTCGATGTTTCTTGCACTTTAACTGAATCACCTTAAATCCTTATGCAGGAATATAATTTTGTTCAGCATATGAGTTTTAGCAGACAATTCTTTTCTATTCCCAAAAATGATCTTAAAAAAAAAAAAGCCAAGTAATGAAGTTCTGGGAGTGTATTTTACCTTTGATGTATGATTTCTGATGTTATTTGTTTGTTTGTTTGTTTGTTTGTTTGTTTTTTTAGCTTAAGCATATTTTATTTGTTAAATAGAACCCACGCCGTATTGGTGATAGGCTTGTATGAGTTGTTAGGTAATCCAACTACCTAACTCATTGAGACACCCGGGCCCTCTCTCTTCCGGTCTGAAAATCAGATGTTATTATACGCTACGCTCCATCAACATATGACATAACCCCACAAGAAGCTCTGGAAAAGATTCTGCAACGTGAACCCCACATAGCATTCGGGGGGTGAACGAAGGTGCTCCGGACGGGTAGGCTGTTCCTGCTCTAATAGTGACAAATATCGTGTTACTTTTAAACGATAAGAATATCATCCTGCATGTAACAGTGAAATTTTGAATGGTTAACCCAAGTCCTTATGAATTGTTGTAACAGTGAAATTACTAATGATTAACCTAAACCATTTGAACTTGTTGTTACTGTAAAATGCCACATGGTTTGTCAAAATCACAATGAGTTGTTGTAATAGTGAAATTACGTTTGCTTTACCAAAGTCATTTGATTTGTTTTAACAATAGTTAGTATACTTATTGTAGCAGTAAACTGATGTATGCCTTGCCCAAGATCAGTTAAGTTTGCCTCCATTGTACTTATTGTAGCAGTAAACTGATGTATGCCTTGCCCAAGATCAGTTAAGTTTGCCCCCGTTTGTACTTATTGTAACAATAAACTGATGTATGCCTTGCCCAAGATTAGTTAAGTTTGCCCCCGTTTGTACTTATTGTAGCAGTAAACTGATGTATGCCTTGCCCAAGATCAGTTAAGTTTGCCCCCGTTTGTTCTTATTGTAGCAGTAAACTGATGTATGCCTTTCCCAAGATCAGTTAATTTTGCCCCCGTTTGTACTTATTGTAGCAGTAAACTGATGTATGCCTTGCCCAAGATCAGTTAAGTTTGCCCCCGTTTGTACTTATTGTAGCAGCAAACTGACGTATGCCTTGCCCAAGATCAGTTAAGTTTGCCCCCGTTTGTACTTATTGTAGCAGTAAACTGATGTATGCCTTGCCCAAGATCAGTTAAGTTTGCCCCCATTTTTTACTTGTTTTAGTAAAGTTCGTGTTGTTCATGTTGTCAAGTTACATGTCTGCACATTTTTAGTTCAGTGTGGTAGTGTCAACCACAATTATCGAGTGAAAACGATGTTAGATTCTTCTTGACTACCATTTGTATTTTTAGAAGGTTCATGTTACATACCGGGGTATTTGTATTAATTTACGTATACTGGTGTCCATCACGATTTACATATAAGATGTTGTTCGTATCGTTTAACAGTAACATGACAGGTGTCACATACAGAGCAGGAACTGTTGATCCTTCCGGAGCACCTGAGTTCACTCCCGATGTTAGTAGGGCTCGTGTTGCTCGATCTTTAGTTTTCTCTGTAATGTTTTGTAGATCATTTTTTGTCCCTTTGTCCTTTTGCATTTGGCCATTGTATTGTATATCCTTCGATTTACGGCTTCTGATTATCCCTTTGGTATCTTTAGACCTTTCCTACATAAGTTATATGGAGTAAATATCTCTCAGTTGATACGATATTCTAGAGCTTGTGGTTCCTATCAGGATTTCTTTGATAGAGGGTGGCTGCTAACAAGGAAGCTACTGAACCAAGGGTTTCTCTTAGTTAAGTTGAAGTCATCCCTTCGAAAGTTTTACGGTCGCCACCATGACTTGGTTGATCATTATCGAATATCTGTGTTACAAATTACCACGGATATGTTCCACCTGTCGTAAACACTTCTCGGTCCTTTCCTCATTCATGACTTATCATCGGGCTTGTAACTAGATTAACACGACGGGTGTCACTAGTGGAGCAGGAACTGTTTACCCTTCCAGAGCACCTGAGTTCAACCCCAGTTTTTAGTGTGGTTCGTGTTAATCGATCTTTAGTTTTATATGTATGTTTTGTAGATCGTTGTTTGTCCTTTTGTATTTTTTCGTTTGGCCATTGTGTTGTCTGTTCTTCGATATACGGATTCTGATTGCTCCTTTGGTATCTTCAAACTCTTCTTATAATAACTTGTTGTAATAGTGCAATTCTATGTGACTTATCCAAGTCGCTAGAACTTGTTGCAGTATAATTCCATATGGTGTACCCAAGTTTTTGTTGTAGCAGTGAAAGTCCGTAGGGCTTCCTAAAGCTATTAGAACTTGTTGGAAGAGTGATATTCCGTCTAGTTTACACAAGGCACTATGACTAATAATAGTAGAGAACGGTCTGTATGGTTTACACATGTCATTAGAACTTCTTGTAACGCAAGTCAATAGAAAAATGGCAAAATTCTATATGGCTAAACTAAATCATTAGAGCTTGTTGTAACAGTGAGATTCCGTATGTGTAAACCAAGACATGGCTTATTGTAAAAGTGAGATTCCGTATGTGTAAACTAACACATGGCTTATTGTAAAAGTGAGATTCCGTATGTGTAAACTAACACATGGCTTATTGTAAAAGTGAGATTCCGTATGTGTAAACTAACACATGGCTTATTGTAAAAGTGAGATTCCGTATGTGTAAACCAAGACATGGCTTATTGTAAAAGTGAGATTCCGTATGTGTAAACCAAGACATGGCTTATTGTAAAAGTGAGATTCCGTATGTGTAAACCAAGACATGGCGTATTGTAAAAGTGAGATTCCGTATGTGTAAACCAAGACATGGCTTATTGTAAAAGTGAGATTCCGTATGTGTAAACCAAGACATGGCTTATTGTAAAAGTGAGATTCCGTATGTGTAAACCAAGACATGGCTTATTGTAAAAGTGAGATTCCGAATGTGTAAACCAAGACATGGCTTATTGTAAAAGTGAGATTCCGTATGTGTAAACCAAAACATGGCTTATTGTAAAAGTGAGATTCCGTATGTGTAAACCAAGACATGGCTTATTGTAAAAGTGAAATTCCGTATGTGTAAACCAAGACATGGCTTATTGTAAAAGTGAAATTCCGTCTAGTTTATGGAAGTCAATAGGACTTGTAGCAGCAAAATTCCGTGTGGCTACCCAAGTCGTCATAACTTGTTGTAACAATGTTATTACGCAGGGTATACTATCCTATCAAAATGACCTTTAATAGGACTTGTTGTCACAGTGAATTTCTGTTTGTGCACTGACAAGAAAAGAAGGCATTTCCTTATTGACAAGCTGAACCAGCCAAAAGGCATTTCCTTATTGACAGTTGAACCAGCCAACTGAAGATTTATTTTATCATTCCATGACTACAAGCATAAATATCTAATAAATAAAATAACAACAAACAAGGTAGGAAAATGTCATATACATTCAAAAGACATCTACAAATATAATTCTAGTCATGATAGCATATTTGGGGGGAAAAAAGAAAAAAAAGAAAAAAAAAAGAAAAGGGTAATTTTGGGTAATTTTCAAATATAGAGATTACTTACAATGTATGTATTATTTGTTTGACGTTTATGTCATGGAAAATGTACAGACTGGTTGCTAAGATACAAATGTAAAGATAATGAATTTACACCAAACAATCTTGTTTTATAGCATTGCACTATGGTCAGAAAATGTATATGCTAGTAACTATTATAATTTGTAAGTAGTACAATCTGACCCTATGGCACAATGGGTTCTATGATACCGTGTATTCACGTGCTCTTTCAACCAATTTTCGCCCCCGATTTTTAAACTTAACTACCACGGTACCATAGGTTCCAGATATATAACTTATAAAGGATGATTCTATGAAAAGTTGTGTTGTCCGATCGTGAATCTAATTGGTTCATTTTAAATTTGGCTTTGTTTTTATTGATTCTCCAATATCCATCAGAGTATTGATTATGTATTGCATCTTAAATTGATCCTGGCTCATCATACCAGATGATGATGCCCGAATGTTAATTTCGTGTTCATGTTCATTTCTCATTGGTTTGTTTTCTTGTCCAGTCCACACAGAAACTAATTCTGTGTTTACCCCTGAACTTTCACATGTCTTTAATTCACTTAGATAATTACGATCACATTGTAAATGAAGTTCGACCAATCAGTATGTTGGTAGTTTTGTTTAATAAATAATGAGCGGCACTATAGGGTCTATATTTTTATTCTGACAAAAAAAATCTATGCAAAAACCAAAATAAATGAAGCACGGTTTCGATACTCTAGGAGTAAAAAAAATGAAAAGCAAAAATTACTACACTGTCAGAACATTTCCAAAATTCAATAGAAAAATTGTAGAAAGAAGCAAAATTGATACCCCTACCACATACATAGTTATATGGGTTCAAACCCCACCTCTTTGTGAAATGATGCGGTCATGCACGTGCTTTTCACATGTGAGTAGATATTTAACAAAAATTGTTATAACCAAAGTGTTCGCATGCCAATCGAAAATAGTGATGTCCATAATTCTCTAAATACATGTACATAAATAAATTAAGACAATTCAACATCAGATACAAGACAGCTTTTCTCTGTTTTTGGTATTATCTAGTTTGTAATCTAAATATTCACAAGAAATATGTTCATAAATAAGCTGTGAATTTTACTGTCGAGTTCAATTATACCAAGTACAAAGCACTATCAATTTCATTAACAGGATAATGGAAGCTTCTTTTCTCGACACAAATATTACGTCAAGCTATTTTTTTTTTTAAATATTACCTTCGATAATACATTTGCTTGTTGAAAAAAAAAAATAGTTACAATATATGGTATGTAAGTAAAATGAAAAATCCATTACTATTTCATAACTTTTTTGGTTGTAAATTATTTGATGTGCTCTAAAACATTCAAACCCTCTTCCCTATCCTAATTATAAAATCACGAGTGCCTAGATTATCACATAAACATTAAAAAAAAAAAAAAAAACACAAACAAACAAAAAAAACATGACAAATTTGAAATAAAAGTTATTAATTATGAATGACAAAGGTATCCTTTTAAAAACTCTGTGTCACGTGAACAGGTTTTTTTTCAAAATATGTCTCTATTTTGTTTTATCTTCATACTTCATTCATTTCTGCATAACAAATCAAATAGCAAACTCAACCACAATGTAAATGATACATGTTTTATATTCTACCATAAAAAGCGATTTTAATGCATGGATATAGAATTGACTTTCTCTACAGAGATTTAACATTGTGCTGTCGCCATCTTTGTTTCTAATGGAATCCTGCGTTGTTTACCTCGCTTCTAATTTTCAATAGTAATTTCTGTGTAATCTTATAGAGTAGAGGCGTAAATTGGCTACCTTGTAGAATCTACTATAGTATAGCAGCGTAAATTATTAAAGCAATTTTAAAGGTTGTATATTGACAAAACACATGAAATAATATTGTTATACAATCAGTAGGACAAAATATGATTATAATTATATCAAGTTATACAACATATAAGTCAGCGATGCGACACATAAGTGCATTGAACTTGTCATCATTCCGGTGCAAGTTCCTCCATCGAAATTCGGAAAGGTATGTCTGAAACAGTGCCCTGGACGTTCCAAAATGTCGACGTAGTTTTCGTTTCACGCGCATCCACATATTATCTATATTGTGAGTGTGGATATCTAGATTCTCTGGATTGACAAAGTTAAAATGAAAAATAATTTACGCCGTCCATTTGAAAATTGTGAATTTACGCCGCTACTCTATAGGATTACCAATTTCTGATTATGTTCAGGTATATCTGAGATTTGTTTGTGAATGCTTTGGTTTACATAGTGGTTGATATTAATAAAAATTCCGAGGACATCCGATTGTATGCTCATAAGTTACACTTCTGGTAATACAATGGTTGAAAATCAAATAGTGAACTCCGTAGACACACGAATAAAAACATTATTCCCAAAATGAAACGAATACGTCATAGCTAAAATTAGGTTGTGCAAGATTGAATTTTTCAGATATACATTATTTTACACATCACGGTTAATAGTAGCATTCATTTCCCTATCGGTTTACCTTCCTTTTGAAAGAGTGACACAGAGTATATAATTATGATTTATAATTCCTAAAAATAGCAATAACAAATATCTAACACCAATAAATGCTAATCAATATATATTTAGTATGAATAATATTCAATGTTGTAAACCCCCCCAAAAAAAAAACCAAATAACAAAAACCCAACCAGAACTTAATATGTCACATTGCCACAACATTTATCACTGAAATTCAAACAAGTATGACGTGAATGGTCTTTACTATATCAAACTGGAAAGGAAACGAAACTAAATAAAATATAGTGAATATATCTATTAAATGGCAAAAAAATATCCAACTTTCTCAAATTTAGAAATTGTTAAGATAATTACGGAATGTGTATTATTACAAATTCGGGTATGCGATATTAACTGTCTCCAAATAGCAACAGATAAAAACATTTCTTAACTCGTTAATTTAATAAATTGTAGTTTAAACCTCATCAAAGATAGCATCAAAATAACCATAGAAATTTAAGTAAATTATTACGACAAGTAGTTAATACAGATTTATAGATTTGTTTTATCTTTTGATTGATCGTGTAAAGACCAAAACCAAAACAATTCAATCCGTATTAATTGGCGGGAAATGAAACGCGCCAGTTGTTGTTATTACAGGTGAAAATTGCTGTTGAATTATATTACAGAACTGCTAATAATGAAATTTATAATGTGTTTTAGAAAATCTAATCTGCTCTGAGATATCTATAATTAGTACCATGACCTTTACGAAGGTCAACCATTTTATATAGTTATCTATATTAGTCAGTGTATAATCTTTTCTCCCCAACAAAGTATTTTATATATCTCATGTATAGCTAGAACATATTACAAAAAAAAAAACCAAACAAACAAACAAACAAAAAAACAGTTAAATAAAAAAAAAGAAAACAAAAGAAAACAAAACAAACTCAGCATTAAATCAGAGGAGCAATATTAATATATTTTATTCGCTGCCTTCTATTAAACTGTGTTTCCATTATTAAACCTCACTTTCAGCATCGTCAGTATGACTGGATCTTTTCTTTTGCCCTGACTTAGAGTTCTGTGTTGAATGTGTATTCGTTTGACATACATCATTAGTGGATGGTATTGGTGCAAAACATTTCACTAAATTTACAATTTCACCTTGCATATTTCCTAAAGCTTGAATAATATTATATAATGCTTTTTGGTTTTCTGTCATAACTTTCCTTAGAAAATCGATATCTTCTACAATTCTATTATTTTCTTTGCTACTGGCTTGCAAATGCTGGAGTCTAACATCTAGCAATTTTTGGGATCTTTGGATTGCGTCCAGCTGAGGTATAACTAGAGTTGTCGGTCCTGAAGACGGTACACTATTAGACACGCGCCGTGTATTTGATCTTGCTGTCACTTTTCTTCTCAAACTTGATTTTCCATCTGCAAAATATGTTTGTGAAAATATTCCAGAACAAACTATAAGATGATTTGCAGATACATTATTGTACTAAAATATCTTAGCGATATCAGCAAACCTATTTAAAAACTTCTTTCACTAACTAAGTTAACTAACATTTGATCCACATTATTTACAAGGGCAAGAAGCGTTGCAAATTGATTACTTATAAACGTCTCTTTCTTGTGTTTTCTATGTCTTGAAAAATTATCGCATGGAAGACGACGGTATTGACATGTAGTTTCCATGTGAATGATACATTTTTCAAATACTGATTTATTTTTTATTTTTGGTGTTTAATGCCACTTTCAGCAATATTTCAGCTATATCATGGCGACCAGTTTTAGTGGTGGAAGAAACCGGAGTACCCGAAGAGAACCACCGACCATGAGCAAGCAACTGGTTATTTTTCAAATACAAAATTCTATTCACATATACATTTACATTAGATCTCCAATTATTGCTTTAAATAAGATAAGACTAATAACATGTCTTACATTTTTGATTACAAGATATATCATCATCCTCTTCATGTATAGGAGGAGTGGCGTATGGTATTCTGTTTGGTGTGTCTGGTATAGGGGGTGGTGCATCGTTTGTTTCTACTATTTCTACTTCATCTGATCTCAGATTCGCCAAGTTGACTACAATGAAAATATACAAGAATAATATTTTTTGCAAAGAATATACATGGCAAAACAGGTGGGTTGATTGATTTATTTTTGGTGTTTAGCGCCATTTTCAGCAATATTTCAGCTACATTATGGCAACCTGTTTTAGTGGTGAAAGAAGCCGGAGTGCCCGGAGAGAACCACGAACCATGATCAAATAACTGGTGAGCTTTATCACTTGCGGCTGTGAGTCGAGTACACCCTTTTTGTAATTTACAAAGCCGGACGCGAACCCACGCCGTATTGGTGATAGGCTTGTATGAGTTGTTAGGTAATCCAACTACCTAACTCATTGAGCCACTCGGGCCCTCAAAACAAGCGGAGGTCTATTTCTCTTTTAAATATAACATATAAAATAATTTCTGGTTAAATTGTAAATTGTTGTAAAATTGCTCCATATATTTATTAATAAGGATAAACAAAAGTTTTTGTAATATAAATGGAAGGCACATGGGTGACCACACACGTCTAATATATAACAGGCTGCCATATAATGAAGACGACAACATCCATGGCTCTGCTTTTAATTGATTTTGATCTAAGACATTTGATTCTCTTTCATCTATTACATATAAAAATCCTTGTCTAATTTTGGAAAGAACGTAATTTTTATTATAGGAAAAGTCATAGTCAATAAATTAAATGTCATCCTTTTGTCTCACTTTGATGTGGCTTCAGACAATGGGATCCTCTTTAACCTTATGTTTTCATTATTTGTGCAAAAATACTGGCAATGAGAATTCGTAGTATTCCAATATTGAAGGTGTTGGTATGTACAGTTATTTATATACTCATCACTGAATATCATAGTTTGCTGTCGACATTTATTATACAGATGGCTCTCAAAAATCGCTACAAGAATCCCCGAACGAAATTCCTTTCGGTTAAAACATACCAGGTCTAAATGTTAATCTTGATAAAACACAACTGGTTTCGATTGGAGGCAAACGATTCAGTGCAGACAACTTAAATATGATTGCAGATTTCGAGTGGTTCCGAATGGTTAGCATCTTCTGTCGTATCATTGGCACAAGGTGAACAGGTCTAATTTCCTAAGCTAGTGACGCAAACAAATTATCATGCTAATATTAGAAACATATCTGCAATCTCGCAAGCCATTGAAATCCCACATGCATTAAGAAAATAATATCATTTCTGAAGCGAGGCCTTATCTTTAGGTTTCATCTACACCATTGCATTATGTACGTTTTTATGTTTTCGATGCTTAATATATATGTGGAATAAAAAAAATAAACTTTTGAAAATTTTTTGAACAAATATAAATTGCGTTAAAAAGCAATGAAAAATACCTGTAACATAAGTAATTTTCTAAAAGTGGAATATTGTGGATACAAGATTATTTACACACAATGATAGAAAAAAACAAAGAGAAAACAAAGAAATAACACATACACTTTCTCACGTGAACGGTAAGTGATAATTCTTTTTTCCCCTAAATACAGCAAATAGGTAAATATTCGCCATTCCTATAATCTTTTGACTTTGTGCATTCCTGATGTAGGTTATTCCAGAAACGTGTCGTGCGCACTCACTTAGATTTCTACGTTTTCATTTTTATTACACTTTTTTAGAACCCCAAGTTTTTGTTTTTATTGGATTGCCTTACTCACTGTATTCACTGTTGTTTCTTGTGCATTGTGTATTGGACGTTGAACCCATTTAATTTTAAAATTTGGAGTTTTGACAATAACCATTGTTATTAAATTTTTCATTTTATCATTCATTTTTAAAACCTACTCAAAGGGGAACCTAAACAATAAAAACAAAATAATATCATATAAGGAAAATAATATTTAACTGACCTGTCTCCTTTTCACCTATGGCTCTTTCTAACTTAAACAGATAACGTTTGACTAATCGCTGCATTATTTCAGTGTATGTAGTTTCTTCAGTTTTCAGTTCCAACGTTTTACAAACCGTTTCTCGACGTCTCTGTAAAATAGATGTATTAGGGAGTAAAGTGTATTTGAAAACAAAAAGACACACACAATCAAAACAAACTTTAACAATAATATATCTTTTTTGATATGCAAGCCCTTTCAAATATATTTTCTTCACCAACCTCTACGTCATTGTGCGATAATACCAAAAAAATCAAAGCCTATACAATATTCTCATGTAATTATATAAAACAATTAATTTTCCCGCCATGTTTTGAAATTAATTGACATTTATATTTAAAGTGAGAGATTTCCTGTATAATTTGCAGGATTTCTACACACACCCCTTTCTTACTTTTCTTACAATAATGATTTGGATATATTATTTCATACCGATATTAAAGGGGATGAATAAATATAGATTATTACATGGCATTTTTCATATCATACTCTTTATCAGCCCGATAGCCGATAGGCTCAAGGGATGATATATGAACGAGGGCTGATAAAGGATATGATATGAAAAATGAAATGTTATGATATGTTTATCATATACTTCAACAGAAGAAATAACTGATTTGTACATTGTACCAAAATGTTTAGTCATTTTGGCTAGAATTAAATACATGTATATAGTTATAGAACAAGAACATTATTGATTTAATATACATGCACGTTTTCTAAGCACTTTCAATATCATAAGAGAGAATCCGGAAGCGGTTAATAAACTTGTTTTATCAGCCGGCTTGGATCATTCTTGTGAAACTGGGGGAAATAAACATGACTCCTCTTATTATTCTAAACAAAACTTAAAGTTTTATTACAGGGTAAAATGTTAGCTTGATAAACTACAAGTGCAGTATACGATAAAAAAAAACCTTCTATAACTGTAATCAGTACATATACAATTACTGTCTGTATAAAGGAGTACGTATACACTTTTACTATACATTTACTAGACATACAGTCTCCTGCGACCCTCCGTCTTATGTAGAGCACAGAGAAAAAGACACTGGTGGAACACGAACCGCGCTGCAGAAACGCTATAAGAAATCCACCACAATATCCAATGATTTTACGATTTGTTTGCATACATGACATTGCAGTATAAGCAAAATATACGTACATCGTCGAGAAATATAAATTTGTTTCTACTCGACTCGAAACTGGAAAGAATAGATCGCAAAATGCTCGTTTTTCTTCCTATTTCTAAAGCTCGTACAAATAAATATTATATTTGTCGACAAGTTGTCTATATTGTCTAGTTAGCTTGGAGTACAAGACCCCTTCCTCTGCCGATTATCTGTAAAAGTGTTGCCGTCATAAGTAGCGTGTAGGGTAAGATCCTTACTCTGATGGCTATATGTGATTTATTTATCTGTAGACGCGTTACCGTCACAAGTAGCATCTGTGGCTTGTAATGTAAGATCCCTACTCTGATGGCTATATGTGATTTATTTATCTATCTGTAAAATTGTTACCGTCATAAGTAGCATCTGTGGCTTGTAGGGTAAGATTCCTACTCTGATGGTTGTATGTGATTTATTTATCTATCTATAAAAGTGTTACCGTCATAAGTAGCATCTGTGGCTTGTAGGGTAAGATTCCTACTCTGATGGCTATATATGATTTATTTATCTGTAGACGTGTTACCGTCACAAGTAGCACCTGTGGCTTGTAGGGTAAGATTCCTACTCTGATGGCTATATGTGATTTATTTATCTGTAGACGTGTTACCGTCATAAGTATTGCTGAAATACTAATCAGCTGACGTAAAACAACCATCAATCAATTAATCAACCACTGACAATATAGTGTAAAACTTGCCATGTCTTCCTGGGATTTGTCTTCCTGGGATTTGTTTAATAACAAGTATGACGAATTACTTAGTAATAACTTATACTTAAATATCAATATATTATCTGGTCTAATAATGATATATTGTCGATAGTGATGCATAGTACTGAACGATTGTTGATGGGTACCACAAACTTTGGGAAGGAGATATTAAAATGCTAAATATACTACCGAACAAATATTAAAATATTAAATATGGAATCTAATCATTAATATTTGGTTGTGTTATTATAAACTAAGACCTACATGTGCAATTGCCAAAGAAAGACTATAGATTTTTCAAGCACCGGTCAGTCGTATCGATGTGAGTATATAAACCTGTTCTGACGATTTTACCGCGAGCACATTTTTCTCCAGGCACAATATTACAATTGCAATGTCATTAGAAAGCTTACACTCCGGCTAAAACATACTGCATCAAGATCAACAATATGGAACGTCTTTCTAGAGATATGAAAAAGCATGTCTTTTATATTCTCCAGGAAGGCATGGGTGTCACAGATGTCCCAATGGTTAATGGATGTTGACGTTGGATGTTGTACTGCCCAAAATTTCGGCTGCAGCAGAATGTTTCCAAAAGAGACCGACCTCGTTCTGGGCAACCAAAGATAACATTTGCTAATGACAGGTTTTATTCATCTACGCCACTTATAGGATGACCTCCTTTCTGTCACAGCCTAGGACTAATGTTGTTCAAAGAAGGCGGTTTAGTTCACGAACAATCAGTAGGATGCTTCACGATGCAGATCTTTGGTCTATGAGCATATCGACGAAGCCTAAATGGTTGAAGAACGAAGGAATCCATAGGTTAATCCTCTCGCAATTAGATCTCCGTGTTCGAGTATAAGGATATATACATAATAATTTTTCGTATTCAAAGACCATAATATAAAACCTATATTTATTTACAGTGTGTATCTTTTCTTTTGTCTCTTATATAGCATATGATTCACTGTAAAGACAAGATATTGAATTACCTTTCTTTCTGAGAAATAATACAATATCAAATAACTAACAATGTAATCATTTTACAGGCAGGATACATGTAATTATACAAATACACGGATTTAAGAGATTGTCAATTCAAATAATTGTATTTGAAAAATAAAATGAAAACATTCATCGACATCTTAAATTGACAATTACCATGAAAAAGTGAGAAAAAAAGTAACAAAACAAAAACACAAAAACAAAAACAAAACAAAAACAAAAAAAATAAAAACAACAATAAAAGGAAAACAAAAACAAAAACAAACAAAAACAAAAACAAAACTCAAAACAAAACAAAGCAAAACAAAGCAAAACAAAACAAAAACAAAAACAAAAACAAACAAAATCCGAGTTAAATTGAAAATAGGGTGGCATGAGCAAGAACCTTGAAAGACATGATGAACGGTTGACAATTCTGGCGATAGTAGTATCCTACCAGAGAGATGTTTACACGGCGCCACGTGTTTGCTATGTAGCGCCTGTGAAACACCTTTCTAGTCAAATACAATGTATTCTGATCTACTGCTGTCATCATCCTGTTTGTTGTCATATCCTAGGAGAAACTGTTATATGTCTTATATTTTACCTACTTTTATAAATGTTTTCTTTCTGGCCCTTTGATAATCAAGCCAGTCACCATTATCTTTCTTAGAAAATAGAAATCTGAATGACCGCCATATATAATAGATTGATTTTGGTGTTGGTACCATGTTAAATGGTACAGGTAAGGTACTCCCATCGTCCATGTAGTTCATCCAGAGTTTAGTTCTAGCAAACTTCCATTCTACATCACAGTCAGTCTGTATGAATATATAAACATAAACTATTAGACAAATATCTCTCTAACTTCAATTTTTTTAACAAAAGATGTCTTATTGAACAACTTATTTACCTGTTAATGAAACAAAATATCGACCACCATATTCAGGGGCGGATCCAGGATTTCAAGTTGAGGGGGGGCGCACTCAAAATGTTGGCGTATTTCGTGTGAAAAATTACGATTTTACGCAAAAAAAATCATATTTTTTCCAATTTTAGGGGAGGGGGCGCCGGGTGCCCCCCTGGACCCGCCCCTGATATTTACAACAGTATGCTCATGGTGAGGTGTACGCGAAACAACATTATGTGATAAAGTTTGTCAGTGATAAACGACAGGTTAGTGGTTTTCTCCTGGTACTCCGGTTTCCCCCACCAATACAACTGACCGCCACGATATAACTGAAATAGTGTTGATAGTTGAAATATGGTGTCTAACACACCATAACCCTAACCCTAACCCTATAATAGTAAAGAAGATTTCATTTAAATAATAGTTCTTTACCAACACAAGTATGATATATACAGTATTTTTGTGAGTAATTATTGAATTCAGTATCATAAGCTAAAAACGACATAAATAACATTTGAATATAAATATTATCATTTGTTAATTACAGAATTACAAATAATATGTCTAAACTGGTTGTATATGATAAAAAAAGTGAACGAACTTTAGACCTTGTTCTGGAAATACACACGTGGAGCAAGTATTACATTGACTTTGGAGTTCCCAATTAATATTACCTGTATATCTTCAAAAGAGTGACTCATCATGGCGATCAACATGTTTATTAAAACAATGATAATGACCACATGGTATATTCCAAACAGGTACGTTCCTACACCCTCCACAATGGCTGTACTACTCATCATTCCATTTTGAGGATCTTTTGCTGTGTACACTAGTAAAGAGAAACCACACAATTTGCAAGGAATCCATAAAATTATAATGAAAATGAAACAACAGTAAACATAAAACGAAGTCGGGTGTATTTGTGTATGTCATATGACAATTACAAGGACGGTAGATATTAATGAAGAGAAAATGTAAGCTCATGTTACAAATGAATACAAGGGTTATTCAATTTTGTTGAACATTGAGCAGTCCCAGTGAGGAAATAAACCTGAGAGAATACGGACTCTAAATAAACATTTAAACATGAACAAATCAACAAGAAGAAATGATCTAATGTACAAAATATAGTGTTTTCTGAAGAAATGTAGTGAGGCATGGTATTTTTGCAATCAAAGGGCACATATGCGTCTTTTTATCAATTCAGCGAGCAATATTAATGAAGACCCGAGGATACTTTATTATGTATTGTGTATTGTACAAGGGTATTCATACTTCCATAGTAAGGGCAGCATGTTGCTGTCACATATTAAAATTGCATAGGCAGAGCACTAAGCACTATTCAATACAGTCTGACCTAAAGAAGTTATCTTTGAATAGAACGATAATTTCTGTATGAAGTAAATGTCTGCATATTGATAATTGGTCGTAAAATACGAAAGTCATTATCATAATCAGAATTTGTGTCACTGTAAACGATGTCAGTTGTACATCAAACATAAAAATATAATCTGGTAATACACAGATGATGGTTAAGACAAACAACACATAAACAAAACACAAAAATACATAAACACAACACAAAAACACATAAACAAAACTCAAAAACACATAAACAAAACTCAAAAACACATAAACAAAACTAAAAAACACATAAACAAAACACAAAACCAAAAGTAATTATGCAACGAAAACTGAGCCACTGTGTAATTATAACTGCTTCATATAGTTTGAGCCACACATTCGTTAGAAAACATCATTTAAAGACAATGGCAGAAGTAGGACTCGAGCTGCTCAAATTAGTGGTCTTCACATTGACTTTTACTTTCATTACTGTCGAAATTTAATTGAAGTTCAAATCTATATCTGACATAATAAGGCTTGTATATAGAAAGATTGTTGCATCTGAAAAATGTCTGCCATATGTTGAGACAAGAAAATGTTTGCAGCAAATTGAAACAAGACAGAATATCTGCAGCATGCTGAGACAAGCAAATGTTGTAATTGACTTTAATAAATATAATGTTAGCAAGTGTTAAAATTTCGTCTTTGATCAAATTAAATCTCGTTGCACGAGAAGGGATATACAATTCAAAGCAAATTATGTATTAGTTATACATGACGCAGAGTAATTAAGATTACATTTGTATTAAATCTTACCTATTAGCTCAATTAGAAACAGACAACCCATATTGAATCATAATTATTACCGATCATTATAATGTTATACTGATCAGTATAATGTAATTTCAGAAGCTAATGTCTCGGATATGAATGAACACATAAAATGTAGCATGCAATACATATACGAAAGAAATGACAAACTAAAACAGTATATATGCAGTTTTAGTCAAAATATAATGTTAACAAGCTCATTATTACATTATGCATTCATTTCATTTAGGAAATTCCATGTCATTGGTCAAAAGATTGACACGTGACTTCTGTCCATTAAGGGCGCGACCAATCAACCACGCCCATTCCGGAACTATTTTCGAACGCCATGAAGACCAATAACTACTCACAATAACAACAGTTGAATATATGGAATATTGAAGCAAATAATAGATTAAATCGTATTTAACCATAGTAAACTTTAAATAAAAGTAATGAATGCAATTTTTGAAGTATCATAGGGTTGTATAAACGTTGACGAAAGTACATTTTGTATATGAAGGGCTAATTGTGCTAATGAAAATTGCACTTAGGTCAACGCTTTCACAGGCGAATAAAACGACAAAAGAGTGCATTCAATTCTTAAAAACAGAGCAAACATGGTTCACGATCGTGTGAAGTTATATTGACCGATACAACCGATGTCTGTTTCCACTAAACTTTGTGGCTAGCGAACAACATTCTATGATAATATTTGTCAGTTACATATCGGGGGGGNGGGGGGGGGGTGATGGTTTTTTGACGACTACTCTTCCTCTACAACAACAACAACAAAAAACTAATAAAAAAAGAGTTAAATAAAAAGTGAGAAAGAGAGAGAAAGGGTGAGTGAGTGATGCTTAACGTCAACTCAGAAATTTTTCAGCTATATCTGGGCGAGAGCAAGTTTTCAATGAGATGATGATGAGATCCTTTCATACTAGACCATCACGCTTAGCTGGATTTTTATAGTGCTAGCTCACTGAAACAACAGTCTGTGGATAGACATGTCGCCCCAATCGGACACATTATCCTGATTGCGAGCCAACCAGTCTCTGTTCTTTCTCCTTCATCCTGCGTGGTTAGCGGAGAAGCAACACATACAAATTTTATAGTCTTTGGTTTGACCCGACCGGGACTTGAACCCACGATCTACCGCACGCGAGGCGACCACGCTAACCATTACACCACTGGTGCGGTAAGAGAGAGAAAGCTAAAATACTGCCAAAAATTGGCGCTAGAAAATCGTAAGATTTCAAAATAGAATTGTCACTCACAGCTCACAAATATGTTGTTGATGATTTTAAGATTGTAAAGTCGTCAGTTGTAAAACTCATCTTTATAACAACAATTGATTTAAGGCCGGAGCAGCACGTTTTCTAGTAATGACTGATTGTTTTAAAAGTCCATAGTAACTCATAGGATAAAGATCGTGCAAAGTAGAATGGAAACCATTCAGTCAATTATATTGAAATATTGACACTTTGTTAACAAATAATTTGATTGATTGATTAATTTGATTTATTGTGTTTAACACCACCTTCAGCAATATTTCAGCTATATCATGTCGACCACCAGTTTTTTGTGGTGAAAGAAACCGGAGTACCCGGAGAGTACCACCGACCATGGGCAAGCAACTGGTAAACTTTATCACTTGCGGCTGCGAGTCGTAATTTACAAAGCCGGACGCGAACCCACACCGTATTGGTGATAGGCTTGTATGAGTTGTTAGGTAATCCAACTACCTAACTCATTGAGCCATCTGGGTCCTTGTTGGCAAATGAATATAAAAAATGTAATTCTAAGTATATTACAGCATATATACCGATGACTTATTTAACATCTTTTTCAAAGTGTATGCTGTAACTATGGGTTAGGTATTAGGGTTATGGTGTTTAAAGCCACTTTGAACAATATTTCAGTTATATCGTTGGGGTCAGTTTTATTGGTGGAGGAAACCGGAAGTCAATGAGAAAACCACCGACCTGCCACAAGTCACCGACAACTTTATCACATTCGAACTCACAACTGGTGATAGGTACTGCTTGCACAGGTAGTTGTAAATCTAAATACCATGCGATCACGACCACGACGGCCCCTGCTGTAACTATGGTAAATATCAACAAACAATATAAAGCACAACATATACCTTAAGTACCTGATTCATTTGATAAGCCACTGGAACAGAGAATTTTGTTGCGATCGCTGTCTATAACCATACAGTGTCGTACTGTACATAGTAAGCAAGGAAAAGTAGAAAGTAGTGTTAGAACATAGATAACTACAACATCTACATGATGACGTACAACTTGTATAACATGACAGAATGAAGGTAGGCGTTTATTCATTGAATGAGTCTGAAAGCCAAAAGACAGAATTTAATCGACTTGAATGTTTAATCAGACAAATAAAACAGAAATATTACTAAATTGTAAATTATCAAAGGGACCCCCTCCCTCGCTATTATTGTTCAAATCAAGAATGATCCAATATGTACTTTGAAAGTACAGAAATACAAATGGCTATCACATTTAAACGATCATTTGTTTATTACGTGTTCATCAAAGGTGTACTCTCTAGGTTTAAGACACAAAAATAATAAACATTTCTATTGGAATAAGACAGTAAGGATGGTAGCAGCAGGTCACTAATAATGTATATTAGTCTGTACTATCGCATTTTAAGTTGAAGTCACTAGTATCGCATGTTAGTCTGAAGTCACTAGTAATAACATGTTCGTCTGATGTCGCAAATAATGCGTGTAAGTTTGATTTAGATAGTAAAACATGTCAGTCTAAAGACACTGGTTCATTATTTCAGTCTGAGGTAGTTCGCAACACATATTAGTCCGAGGTATGTATTAACACGTGTTAGTCCGAGGTAGTTATTAACACATGTTAGTCTGGGGTAGGTATTAACACGTGTTAGTC
>MJUT01002982.1:607624-626312 GCA_002080005.1 Gigantidas platifrons
CAAACAAATGTTCCAAATTCCAATGGCAATACAAATGAAAATGTATATCAAACTAAAGCCCAGTCGGGTAGATTTCAGAACGTTTCATTTGAGGACATTGATTCATTCGTTAGTTCGAATTCTGTTACACATGAAATACACACGACTCGGACAATAATAACACATCGTGCCTGGTTCAGATAAATCGGACTGACATTAGTCGCAATTGCAATGAATTTTTCCACAACAACTTTACAAATCCGCCCATATTCAAATAAAATTCAGAAACTCGTCCTTCATTTAAATTTCCAATTTTTTTCATCGAAGCGACAGCTCTTGACTTGTTTGAATGTGCGGCCATATTGATTACACACTATCATTGCTCGTAGATTTATACGCGTGGAATGAAATATACAAATTAAATAAAATAATATAAAAGAGATTTTGGAAGTCTATATAATAAACAGTATAACTAATCATAGATTTTGAATATCAAAATAAGACCACTCGTGACCGAATACACATTAAGGATTAAACTCGTGGACGGAACAAGTTCCGCCCACTCTTTTAAATCCTTATGCGTACTTCGGTCTCTCGTGGTCTTATTTTGATATTCAAAATCTACGATTAGTTATACTATATATATTATGGGAGCAATTCAAATAAGGAATTATAAACTCTTATGTATCAGAGATCTGCAGTGCTTTTTCAGTTAGATGCCAATATAGCTGTATATTCATCTGCGTTAAAAGCCATATTCCATTTGCAACATCTGTAATCATATCCCAACTGTTTCAGTTTACCGTGTTCATAGCTTCATATCTCGTCAGTAGAATTAATTCTGAAAGGTTGAAAAGCCAATTGAATACGTTCAAAAATATTTGAGGAGTTCAAAAGTATTTGATTAATGAAAGTAACATTTCCTTGCCATTGTTTACAGGCACAAATTTACGACGGTTTAGTGATTACAGTTTTACTATTGCAAAACAGATATGAGTTTCTTGTAGCAAAACAATAGTATCTCACTTGACACCCATACGGTCATCAAATAGTCTTTTATTAGCAAACATTCATGGACATATTATAGTAACACAAACAGACGTTAATGCCTATCGATAGTTTCATCTGGATATACGCAAGTAATTTAAACCCTATTAGCATATCAATTAATTAATCATTGCAACACACACAGAGAATAGAATTGTTTACCCTTGGAATGCCTCAGCAGCATGGACGTAAGCAATCTGATCTCCTATCACCATCTTTATTTTTTGAGCGCCGTAATACCAATACAAGTTGTGAAGACCTACCATGAAGGCAAATAACACCTGTATACAATACATAGATAATTATTTGTATTGCCATTTGAAGGAAAAGAGGGTTGAATATACCAAAGACCAAAGCGGTAATGAAATCACGATTAATTGAACACATAGAACGTTTGTTTGTTTTAATTTAACATTGCTTAATTTCCATGCTCGAATCGTCGACTATTAAAATTAAGTAAATGTAGATTTAATAAACATTATATATATATATACATACAATCATTTCATTAACAGAAAAGGCACAAACAATGTAATCGACTCGGTGATGAAATGTCAATCGTGCTCCCTTTGAGTGTGTAAGGTCATGGGTTCAATCTACGAATAGTTCAATCCAATGACTATAAAATTTCTATTTGACGTTTCTCCGCTGTGCACACACAATTATGAAGTATGGATAATGTTTCCGAATGGAGCGACATGTCTACCTGCAGATTGTTGCTTCAGTGATACACTACTCTAAAATTTATAACTCATCCCGCTTGTATTGTTCAAAGAAATCACCCATCTCGCCAAAATGTAGCTTGTTTCCAGCAAGTCGTCTCATTGTGCATTACACATCAGCCAAGCATGCTGTTTTGTTCTACACATATAAAGTCATGTCTTAAAAGATATCATAGATCTGTGTTGAATGTCTCGAAAAAAACATTGGGTAATTATTAAGTCTTTTATCTGTTCTATAGTTCAAATTTTAGCTGTTTTCTTCCGACATTTTCATTGAACAATAAAAACTCCTACTTAAGTATTAATATTGTGAAATCGCGAGCAGGTTACTTCTAAAGTTGAGTATATTTTATATAGACATTTCATATTATACATACAAGTTGGGTCCATTAATATGAATATAGCATGCAATAAAAAGGTAGATATCAAATTTAGTGCGCACCACGCGTTCCTGGAATATTCTTCATTAGGTGGGAGCAAGAAAACCAAAGGACCTAATCAGGATTTCAAAATCAGCTAAGGCTATCTATGCTAAAACCAAAGGACCTAATCAGGATTTCAAAATCAGCTAAGGCTATCTATGCTAAAACCAAAGGTCCTAATCAGGATTTCAAAATCAGCTAAGGCTATCTATGCTAAAACCAAAGGTCCTAATCAGGATTTCAAAATCAGCTAAGGCTATCTATGCTAAAACCAAAGATCCTAATCAGGATTTCATAATCAGCTAAGGCTATCTATGCTAAAACCAAAGGACCTAATTAGGATTTCAAAATCAGCTAAGGCTATCTATGCTAAAACCAAAGGACCTAATCAGGATTTCAAAATCAGCTAAGGCTATCTATGCTAAAACCAAAGGACCTAATCAGGATTTCAAAATCAGCTAAGGCTATCTATGCTAAGACCAAAGGACCTAATCAGGATTTCAAAATCAGCTAAGGCTATCTATGCTAAAACCAAAGAACCTAATCAGGATTTCAAAATCAGCTAAGGCTATCTATGCTAAAACCAAAGGACCTAATCAGGATTTCAAAATCAGCTAAGGCTATCTATGCTAAAACCAAAGGACCTAATCAGGATTTCAAAATCAGCTAAGGCTATCTATGCTAAAACCAAAGGTCCTATTCAGGATTTCAAAATCAGCTAAGGCTATCTATGCTAAAACCAAAGGACCTAATCAGGATTTCAAAATCAGCTAAGGATATCTATGCTAAAACCAAAGGACCTAATCAGGATTTCAAAATCAGCTAAGGCTATCTATGCTAAAACCAAAGGACCTAATCAGGATTTCAAAATCACCTAAGGCTATCTATGCTAAAACCAAAGGACCTAATCAGGATTTCAAAATCAGCTATGGCTATCTATGCTAAAACCAAAGGACCTAATCAGGATTTCAAAATCAGCTAAGGCTATCTATGCTAAAACCAAAGGTCCTAATCAGGATTTGAAAATCAGCTAAGGCTATCTATGCTAAAACCAAAGGACCTAATCAGGATTTCAATTTCAGCTAAGGCTATCTATGCTAAAACCAAAGGACCTAATCAGGATTTCAAAATCAGCTAAGGCTATCTATGCTAAAACCAAAGGTCCTAATCAGGATTTCAAAATCAGCTAAGGCTATCTATGCTAAAAACAAAGGACCTAATCAGGATTTCAAAATCAGCTAACGCTATCTATGCTAAAACCAAAGGACCTAATCAGGATGTCAAAATCAGCTAAGGCTATCTGTGCTAGAACCAAAGGACATAATCAGGATTTCAAAATCAGCTATGGCTATCTATGCTAAAACCAAAGGACCTAATCAGAATTTCAAAATCAGCTAAGGCTATCTATGCTTGTGGGAGGAGAATATTAGCCTTATTAGAAATAACATGATTTAGGAGTGTGAATGTCGATGAAGAATATATATAATAAACCATATTAGTGTCGATACACATACTACTGGGCAGAGGATACCCTGGAGAACAAATAAGTAGTCCACAAGCAGAGGTATCGACCCCGCGAATGTACAGAAAACGTAGATATAAAATTGTGTGTACCAATGGTAAAGTGGTAATATTCTTGTTTTATTATAGTAGACATATATTGATGTTATCGTATTTGTAACATTTCCTACAAAAATGAGTGCATATTTACTTTGAATTAACAATAGTCTGAATTACAATGATGAACTTCACCACCAATAGGTCTTGTATGTATGCAAATAGTTAGTCATATGTGAATATGTAAAGCTTACGTGTATTTAAAAAACATTAAGCTAATTGTTAATGCACATACCAACGTAAAAAGCACCATAAAACGAGTTATATCACCAATCATACGTCCCAGAGATATCTGAAGGGGGCCTAATACTTCGAAGGCAGGCATGAGAAACGTCGTTCTGGCAAAACTTATTACATTAGCGATAGCAAACAACACGTCAGAGACGATTTCAGGGTCGTCTGCTTTCCATTGAAATCTGGCTGAAGAGAGAAACAAAATGGAAACTATTATCTGAATTTAAGTTAAATATGTCTGAAAATGAAAAAGCAATATGTAATTTGTATCTACATTACAATGAAATCCGACAGAATAGGAACATCAACATGTACAATATTATCTACTTTACAGTAAGGGGAAACAATCTGTGAAAGATTAAAAGCGTTCTGTTAAAATATCACCTATTTCACAGTGACATCCGGATGAATAGGAAAATCAATAGCAGATAGTGATACATTCATCGTTGTGTTATGTTTTCATGGTATAGTGAGTAAATTTGATTTTTGATATTAAAGCATCGTATCTATGATGTGTAGTTATTCATTGCCATGACTTACTCTTTAGTTTTCTCTGTAGTGTTCTGTAGATCATTGTTTGCCCTTTTGTCCTTCTAATGGCCATTGTATTGTCTAACTTTCTTCGATATACGGCCTCTGATTACTCCTTTGGTATTTTTAAACTTATCTTATATTTTTAACTCTCTGCTACGTTTGAGACTTGTTGTGAAAGATGAGTAAAACGCATTGCATGTAGGGATAGTATTTAGTAAGAAATTGATAATATCTTGAATAATAGAAGGAAAAAAAAAGATGTATCACTAAATATTACTTAGGCATAGAAATCCCACAAATATAGTTGTCTTCACATATCTGTTGATTTTCATTAATGGTTGGGTGTATGCACACGTGACTATCTTGCTAAATCGCTTATGGATAATACATGTTTGACACAAGTTTCAACAACAGATGCGGATCACGACTCTCTAGAAATTAGGTGACCTAATACCTTTTTTTATTATCTAAAATGTTATAAATTAAGTGGGGGAGAAACGGGCCTCCAGGCTATCCTGGATCCACCTATTAATAATATTTTTATTTACAACGTGACATTCAGTTTCATTTAAGGACACCGCATGAGATGCTCCATCAGTGAATGAGAAACATTAGCACACTAAAGTTAAATCGAGTACACCTCGACAATGACTGGATTCGAATGTACAGTCTGCTTTGTGAAAGCATGGTGACCGTATATCCTTATTCGTTTATATATCTTCTTAATAATCATATTAGCATTAATTACAGTACCACAACTCTGTTTTTATTACATAAAAGACGTCATATATAGCAAAAGAATAATCTAGTCCTGGAATGTCTGAGGTATGTATGACGTAATGTTACTAATACTTCGGTCGAACATTTTCAAATTTACTGGAAATAGCTTCACTATAGATAATACATCAGACTTAATCATGGCAACAAATCGGCAACAAAGAATCACTGATCTATTATTAACTTTAATATGTTAGATAAATGGTCATTTTGAACATCAAATATTCCAACTTCCCAATAGAGACACTCATCCATTATAATTCTATCTTAGATATCATTACTTTCTTATCAGTTTCCTATCATTCAGCAAAATTAAATAAAAATTAAATTAGAGTAAATGCTTCAGAATATCCATAATATTGCATCATTAGTTTTATTACCATCATAGCCTTGTATGGTTTCATGTCGGAAGTAATTTGTGCAATCTGTCTCGTAGATATGATTGTTTTTATAATTTCCCATATACACTTCAAAACTCCCGAAAGACTTGTCTCTGGAAACGAACGATATATATAAATATCCTTATCGTTTTAATACAAACGACGGAGATATCTAATTTAGTGCACACGACCGCGTTTAAGCGATGCTGAAGTAGTACAATTGTAATACATTTATCACCTTTCTGGTTTCATTTTCTCAATTATAAAATCCAGTGAACACCATCAAAGAAATAAGGATAGACACATATATTTAATATCACATATGATTATGTATTTTGAGTTGAATATATTTTGGTCTCCATAGTTGTTAAAGAAATTGGTATAGCTTTAGGAATTAAGACTATACATTATTTTTTTGATTTTTCGTATTGCGGTAGTACACATTCGTGTTATTTTACCTTGCTGATCTAGTACCTAACATTATCTATGGGCTCTCTGCATATATTTGTCAGGTTAGCGTACCTTAGCATTCTCGATTTGTCGGTGACATGCGGCAGGTCGGTGGTATTCTCCGTGTACTCCGGTTTCCTCCAACAGTAAAACTGACCGCCACGATATAGCAAAAATATTGTTGAAAGTGGCGTTAAACACCATAACCCTAACACCACATAGACATTCTATATTGCCCATATTTATCATTATTATGGTTCTCTGAATTATATGTAAATTTATTTATTTATCATTCATCAGGTTAAAAGGTAAAATATATTAAAAATATATATCAACAATCCACAACAATCCAAATAGGTGATGAACATTTTTTAAAGTCATTTGAAAAATATAACTTAAAATTTGAGTTATTGATTGAAATGTATATACCACTAAATTTTGATAATTGCTAACCAAAGATAACCAATTCAGCTTATTTCCATTGGGGTCCTTTACAAGTAATAGCATAAGTGGGTATTTAAGGTGGTGCTCAACACTACAGGGAGATAACTCTTTAAAATCAGTTGAACATTTTGATCATATGATGTTTGTATGCAGATTTCAAGCATCCTGGTGATCAAAACCAAAGAGAGAAAAGCTGCTATGTGGCTATTGAATTTATTGCTCTGAGTCTGTTGGTTGGAATTTCTTAAAATTTTGATATTTATTACAGTGGATATATTCAAACGCACTGCCAAAAAAAAAAAAAAAATTAAACGATCAGATCAAATTTTACCTGAAGTGTATGATACCACCTTAAGGTCAACTTAACTTTATAATGATTTTATTGTCAATAAATGTATATGCACAAAAATATATATATACAATTGGAGTGGGAACAAGTTTTTACAACTTACTGGTCCTTCTCCATACAAATACATTAATAGCATAAACAAAACAAATCAAATGACACAATATGTACAGGCTATATCAATTATAATTAGTAAATTAAACAAAACCATGTCAAACTAAGCATACATATTAAATATTGTTTTAATATTTAACAGAAAAAAAGGGGGAGGGGGTAAAACTAATAAATTGTGTTGAGATAATATCACGGTTGAGGATGATTAATTATTAAATCTACAAGTTTGTCGAATAAATTTTTGCCCTGGATTGAACAATAAAGTATTCAATTCTTCACTAATTTCGTTACATCCAAAGAGTATATATTCTATAGAGATGGGAACAGTGTTATTAAAATAGTTAAACAGAGAAGTTCTATCGTGTTGATAAAGTGGACATTCAAGAAAAAAAAGGAATAGCATCCTCAAATAAATGACCACATACACAACGTGGATCATTCTTCAAATTTACTCTATATAAATCGGCATTAAGGCCACTACATATATGTCTTAGCTTAGTATGTATTATGTTAGTTTTCCTATCACCAAATGTAAAATGAAGCCATCGGAATTTGGAAAGGCTGAATGGGGATTTTTTAAATTTGGAAAATGTGGGTAGAGATTTTACACTACCAGGAAAGGAATTCCACAACTTTATAGTGGAAGGAAAGAAAGACTTGGAACTAGTTTGCAGACGACACCTCTGAGTGCGATAGTCATCATTATTACGGAGAATATATGCTACTGTTTCTCCAATAGTAGTTGGCAAACAGTCAGATAAGTATGTAAGATCCATATTATTTTCAATTTTATCAAATAAATTGAGTTTCCTAGACTTTCGACGGTCTTCCAATTTTGACCACCCAGTTTCAAAATATAAACTTTCAGTACTAGAATAAATAAGTAGACCCGTTACAATCCTTGCTGCTTCAAGTTGCAAACATTCTAATTTTTGGGTATCACGAATACAACACTCATCCCACAGTTCATAACCATACTCTAATATAGGTAAAATATATGTTTTATTAATCTTACTCAAATGGGATCTACTTAATAAGTATTTTAGTTTTCGTAAAATGTGTATTCGTTTGGTCGCCCTTTGACATGTGTTGTTAATATGATAACACCATTTACAGTTACTAGAAAGACAAACACCTAAATGAGTATGATATTCTACCTGTTTAATATTCTCACGATTAAAAAGAATGTTTAGTTGGTCTATATTTTTATTATTATTAAAGATGACAAGTTCTGTTTTTGTGGGTTAAATTTTACCAACCATGTCTCAATCCATGTTTTCAATATATTCATATCAGAATTTAATTTTCTTTCAATTTGAAGTTAATGAATAGGATAATAAAGTATCGTCTGCGAATAGTCTTTCCAAGCCAGATAAATGATCAGAAATATCATTGATGTACATCAGAAAAAGTAAAGGTTCCAACACAGAACCCTGTGGAACACTAGCTTTAAGTAACTAACCCTATCCGTGACTCTGAATTATTAATGAACACATTTTGTTTCCTATTAGAAATATAATCTTGAAAACCATTTAACTAAACTTTCACTTAAACCATAATATTTTAACTTTTCAGTAAGACCTTTATGCCAACGAGCGGGAATGCGGGATTACATATATATCAAGAATAAGTTGGCCTAATTTAGCATTCTATCTTGCTCATGTTTATCATAATAATATGTCTCTGTATTAAATGTAACCATTTATTTGTCAGGTTGGCCTACTTTAGTATTGTATTTTGCTCATTTCTATTATGACTGTAGTTCTCTGTATTAAATGTAACCATTTATTTGTCAGGTTGGCCTACTTTGATTATTTCATATTGTGTTTATTTATATTCTACATACATTTTTTTGTACTTACATGCTTCCATGAAATAATTCTTTGGTGCTTTACTTGGATGCTTTATTTCAGCAAGCAGTAACTCATAATATGTATAGTTTTCCTGCCGTAAAAGTTCAAAGGCACGCTGTGTGCCATTAAATTCCCTGAAAAATAAAGTAAATAAATATATGTATAGTTTTCCTGTCGTAAACCTCAAAGGCACACTGTTTGCCATTTAATTACACCTTATATAAGAAGGCTGGATTCTGATTGGTCAATAGCCGTGGTATATATATATATATATATATTTTTTTTTACAAATTCAGGCCTTGCATTGCATTTTTACTTCATGTAGATGTATTTGCATAAGATTTAACCTTTTTTCATGGTATTTGCAAAATCGTATTCGCCGTTTTTACCCTTCACCGAGACGCTTGTAACAAAATTTGTTAAACGTTCTCAGTTGTGCGTTTTATGTAACATCATTCGGTAGAATTAAACAGATACATCATGTTAGGTCCTGAAAACGACAAACAAAAGGTATTATTTATTTAGCCAGTGTTCTAAATAATATTCGGTGTAATTAAACAGATATATCATGTTTGGGAGGGTATTTGCGAAAAATACCAATCTTCAGACTAAATTTCCCTCACCATTCTGCTCGGGAAATTTTTCGTCTCTCGACTGGTATTTTTTGCAAATACCCCTGCCAAACATGATATATCTGTATAAAATTCTCTGAAAACCCAAATAATATTTAGATCGATAACTACAGATTCTCATATGCACTGGCTGTTTTTTTTATTGCAGTTTATTTGTAAATCTAAGAAATGAAAAAGGCAGATATCTAGCTGAATGCACACGACGCGTTCCTTCATCAGGTACACCCATGGTGAAGAGATTGGAATGCACACGACGCGTTCCTTCATCAGGTACACTCATGGTGAAGAGATTGGAATGCACACGACGCGTTCCTTCATCAGGTACACTCATGGTGAAGAGATTGGAATGCACACGACGCGTTCCTTCATCAGGTACACTCATGTTGAAGAGATTGGAAAGCCACATAATTAAAAGGTTTTTGGGAACAAGAAACCTAAAGAGTCTAAACATAACCTACTACGTTCTTTTCTAATGATTGTAGGATATCTGTGTCACAAATGACCACGGATATGTTCCGCTTGTCGTAAACACTTCCCGGCCCTTGCCCCATTCATGACTTATCACCAGGTTTTTAACTAGATTAACACGACCGGTACTACTAGTGGAGCAGGTACTACTTATCCTTCAGGAGCACTTGAGCTCATCCCTGGTTTTTAGTGGGGTTCGTGTTAATCGTTCGTTAGTTTTATGTGTATGTTTTGTAGATCGTTGTTTGTCCTTTTGTTCTTTTTCTTTTGGCCATTGTGTAGTCTCTCCATCTTTGATTTACGGATTCTGATTACCATTTTGGTATCTTCAAACTCTTCTTAATTACGTTTCACTACACTATCGAAAACAAGAACATTGAACCTTGTATAACCTTTTAACACTTAATAAGCATGACAATAATAGAAAAAAAAGTAACAGATATAAAACACTCGAAAAAATCCATAATGCACCACCCTTACCTAAATCGTTAAATAGTAAATTGGTTTCAGCCCCACAATTCACAAAAACATATTATTTTTATTTGTTGAACACACTCTATTTGTCTTATACGGTTAAATTTGCGTTCAAAATATACTAATTGATTTCTAAATCTCAAAAACAATTCACACCATATAAAACAAATTGAAAAACTACGTAAAAAGTCAAATTGTCTGAACATACACGATTATAGATTTATTTTACACATTTCGTTACGTCTTCATTGACATTTGCAGATATGAAATAAATTTCCATTTTTCGAAATTAACCAGACAAATTTGAATCTAAATGAACGTTCGCGTTGAATGATTGGAAATATTGGAATTGAAATTTATTTCTTCAATCACCATGCTGGATTTATCATGATTGATGAGTTAAAGTTGTAAGTTGTATTTATATTAAGTCTTCTTGTAGAAATTTGATAGACATCTAAACGACCATGGGTTGTTAAAAATAGCATGAAATTCGACTTTTTTGTGTGTGGTACGTCTGAATACTGCCAAGTTTGGGCAGAAAGTACATGTCTTCAGCATTGAGAAATGTAACTTTATATTGCATCTAATAATATCTAGTAATGAAAAACATACATATCTAATAGTGCAGACTCTGAGTTTCTGGAATAGCCTTCACCAGGCACACTCATACTCAAATAAATTAATTTGATGTGTTTA
This sequence comes from Gigantidas platifrons, assembly GCA_002080005.1. NCBI lineage: Eukaryota > Metazoa > Mollusca > Bivalvia > Mytilida > Modiolidae > Gigantidas > Gigantidas platifrons. The sequence goes on from MJUT01002982.1 coordinate 618,814, forward strand.
AGAGATTTTGATTGGATAACAAATTGATGTTATTTTCCATAAACAAAATTTTTAACCGGAAGTCACATGTTGGGGTCTCAATTGGGAAATTTTTTAATTTTAATCAATTATTACCCATCAAAATATTTTTAGGACAAGAAAAAAATGAATTAGGAATTAATTTATAAGGATTGATCACAATTTTTTGTTCTGTTCATTCGAAATAAACTAAAAAATGCAGTACACACCCTTGCATAAGCCGCTTCGCGGGTTACACAGTGTGTACCACATTTTTGAGTTTATTTCTTCATGAACCGAAAAAAATTGAGATCAATCCTTAAATGCTTGGAAAGTTAATGATTGGAAAGTTAAATAATTTAAGAATACAGTAAAAACCAAAGGGTCTAAACATAATAGACCACAAATATGCAAATGTTACCTATCTCTGATGGAGATTGACTTTAGGTTTAATGAACTACGTTAAGAACTGTAAATTTCAAACATATATATAATGGGGGGATCTATAGATCCTGTGGCCTTACTTTGCACCCTACCTTTGCCTCACGATTTTATTTACATGTATGTACACATGTTTTGTGTAGTAAGAACTAAAACTGGCCAATTTAGTAGTTGTGTATTTTATCTATAAGAGACAAACTGAGCTTGCTTACACGGTTAGCGGAACATTCAACAAATTAAGAGTTTATCCCTTATGGAATGTAATTGAACATGAGTTGTGGGGATGGGGGATGCGAGTACATGTAAATGAGCATGAGAACTATAATTGTAAGAACAAGGGTAATGAGTAAGGAACATGAGATGTTACAGTTTTGACTTGAACTAATAGCTCGAGACACATAAATACACATATGTATATAATAAACTATGGTAGTGCCAAAGCACTGACTTTTGGCATAGGCGGATGATACCGAATAGTCCACCATCAGATATATCAATACTGATAGAAATAGAATCGTAGATAAATCAAGTTTAACTGATATCGTTATACTCCTTATATTTATATTTTGAATAGAAATCATCTGACACTGGTAAAATACCCATATATAATAATAGAAATCATATGACATTGGTAAAATACCCATATATAATAATAGAAATCATCTGACACTGGTAAAATACCCATATATAATAATAGAAATCATCTGACACTGGTAAAATACCCACATATAATAATCATCGTTCCTTTTTCCCACCAAATCTACTTGATTACATCACATTTGCTTTTATACTTCCCGGGATACTTATTGGGAAAACAGACTTATACATGTACTTACAAAATTACTATATTTCAAATATCCATATTTGCTTACTTGGATGCCCTAATTTGTATATATATTTATAATGTGGAAGTACAAAGCATTGTGTATCTACCTTGGATTTCTCCCCAACACATTACATAAAATAATATTAAAAAAATCCTGAAGCCACAGTATTTCCTATCATTTGAAACCAAACAGTTTGGTTTGCATTGTAGTGTTTTTTCGTAGATTTTGCTTTTTTCTCCATCACCTATAAGTTTTTTTTACCGGACTTGACGAGTAACATCACCACGGGTTTCTTATAAAGATATTGGTACTGTTTATCTTGGCGAGTAATTGGGTTTACCACAGGGTTGTTTGCTGAGTCCGCGTTGTTTTTCTTTTAGGTATTGTGTTGTGTTTTTGCTGTGTTTGTTTGTCTGCAATGTGGCAAATGTTGCCTGTATCTCGGGATAGTCCATTCCTGATTGTCCCTTCGGTTTCGCAAACTTTTTATTTATTTCTCCATTTTGCTATTTATATTGATGATATTCGTCAATTTGAATGCCAATATATAAGTAATATTTAAAATTTTCTGTTTTCTAATTTATTTCAAATAAAAGTTTTAAATTCCCATAGCAATTACTTAGATGTCATGTTTGACGTAGGAGAAGTTACAATAAGATAATATGATTGCTTATATAAACTTTAATTACCTGTCAGCGTTAGAGACCATTATCTCTGTATAAAATCGTAGCACATAGGAAGCCAGATACATAGATATGACACTAAAATCCATGAAGTTGTAATAATCTTGTAAATACGAGTGAGCTCCAGTACTGTACAATTGTTTACACTCTATCCAAAGTAAACCTGCAAAATAACAATAGATTTAATAGTGAAACCATGATAACACAAAAATAACAATGAAATCAGTAGTCATATCGTGGAGCACAAGAAACCACCAAAGTGAGTAGTCAGTGGTATACAATATTATCATATCGTGGAATTTGCTAGGGAAACATATATTATCTGTGCCGTATACAGTCCGTTTTTAAATAGTAAAAATAACTGTTATTCCTTGTTGGTCTAGGGAATTACTTTACGAAAATTAATGTTTAATGACTATTTCTGGAATTTCCTTCATCTGGTACGCTCATAGTCAGGATTAGAAAGCCATAAAATCTTACAAAATAAAATAACTACCTTGGAATAATATTGCATTTGAAGACTTTAAATAATCACATTATGTGTTCATTTAATTTGGAAAGCCTTATGTGATTGGTCAAAAGGTTAATCCATGGCTTCAGAATTGAAATCAGTCAGTGAAGTGCAGAACCAACCAACCACGAAACTATTTTAAAACATCATGAACATTAATTGCTACACAAAATCACCGGTTGAAAATGTGTAAGAATAAAACAAATATAATAATAATTTTCATTGTATTTAAAAACGTAAAAATGTAATTATAAGTTTTGAATGCAGTTTTTGTAGTTGTTTAGGGTTGTAATAGCGTTGACAGAAGAATACGTAATTATATGAAGATCTATCAGGCTTCATTCAACATGTACTTTCGTCAACGCATTTACACGCCAATCAATCTACAAAAGATTGCATTCAATTCTTAATTAAATATTTACCTAATATCCAGAAAACTATACAAAGCTGAACACGCGTTAACAATGTATTAGCTGGTCGTAAAGTCTCTTTTAATAAACTGTTTATTTTCTCGTCTTTAGAAAGGTGTATAAAGGCGGAATCTGTGAACTCTTTCGTTGAGGTGATATATACTCCACTCTCTGCCAATCTGAACGTAGCAGCAGCGAGCAATACGAGAAAACAAACATGTGAAGTAGTGTGGGTAATAAATTTTGTAACAGGACAACGCATCACAGCTCCAAGCTGAAAACAAAAAACAGAAATATTATAATAGGAGACACTTTGTAACAGGAAAAAGCATCATAGCTCTAACCTTCAAACCAGAAAGGTGATACATTGTAAAATTCATTTTGTGTTACAGGACAACGCATCACAGCGCCAAGCTGAAAAAGGACAGAAAAATTATATGATACATTTTGTTACAGGAAAAACATCGTAGCTCTAACCTTAAAACCAGAAAGGTGATACAGTGTAAAATTCACTTTGTGTTAAAGGACAACGCATCACAACTCAAAACAGAAAAAAAACCCAAGAAATACCAAGTGGTGTGAATAATAGACATAGGACAAATTTAAAAGACAAAACCGAAACAGGAAAAGATTCATTTATTAACCAACAAAACAAATGAATTGAAGTGAGAGGTGATTTTTTTTGTATATCTGTGGAATTGTTCACTATCTAAACTTTCTTTTCAAAATGCACTATAATATAAAATGATATATTCTGTTACATTTATTTAAAATTATGATCCCTTGAATGATGAATATCCAAAATACAATGTGTTGTGAGGCATAATTTGAGCTCTGTTCGCTCAAGGACAAGGCATCTGACAATAAATGATACACAAGATATGTTTGTCGTTAAGAGCATTTTAATAAAATGCCAATTCAACATAATATTTATAAACATATAGACTAGTATCAAATATTACGGTTTATTCCATTTCGAATAAACCAATTTAATGAAAGGGAAAAGGTCCGGTTATAGTTTTTCCGGATATATGTCGTGTCCTTTCCGGATTAGACATTAATCTTACGTTACTCACATCACCGGCGTGAAACCGCCATTTTATTAGATTTGTCAATCGCCAAAAGATCGCAAAAATTCATTGTCTTATTCGTGACATCTAGTTATGAAACCTGGCAGAAGAAATCGTCGGCCCCCAAGTAGACAGGATGATGCTACCAGTACTGCTCCGAGACCCAAAAGGGGAAAAACGGGCCAATCTGCTGACACACCTTCGGAGACTCTTCAAAATAATCTGAGTAGTAGGCCACAATTGTCTATATCACGTCATAACAACCAGAACAGAAGGCCACAATGGTCTATTTCACACGGTCCTGTCATCAATATAGTCCATGAAGACCATGAAGCAGCAAATCAGAATGTACGTCCCCCTATGGCTGGTTTATTCTCATCATCTGGGACCGTTTCGACACCCTCGGCCCCCACACATCAGACAAGTGCAAAGGAGACTTCATCTGGGGCAAGCTCATCGTCCAGTCAAGATTTTCCCAGGACACGCACACAACCTTCAAACCAAACACCTGGGATTTCACAGATTGTACAGGGTGGTGGCGACAGAGATCCTGAAATCAATGGCACAAGCCACAACAATGGAGCAGGTAATAATTTGTTGAGTGATACTTTACAACCACAACATTACAATACCCCCATCCAAGAAATCCAGGGCCCTGACAAAATATTGAGTGTATTTGATCCAATTTCTGTGCATATCCCATCTAAAATAAAGGAAAAAATTTGGTCTGGAGAATTTTTGGATTTGGGTATTTTGTTAAAGTCTCATAGGGACCTAGCAATGGATTATATGCCCTTAGACGGAGACTTGTCGATAAAAGGGGGTATGCTCACTGTGGTTAACAAAAAATCGACGCCACTGTGTAATATACATGTATGGACGTCTGCGTTCTTGATCTATGCAAGCGTCATTTTGGAAAAATGGCCTAATAAGGGACTTGAAATATTAAAATATATGCAAACTATCAGAACTACAGATGCTCGGGGTTGTAATGAAGGATGGATAAGATACGATGAGCAGTTCAGACTGAAAAAAGCTCTTGATCCATCCTTTTCATGGGGTAAAGTTGACATGGAGCTATGGGTGTTACTCGTGTCTAGTACATACTCTGGCAATTTTCCCGGTCAAAAACCCCAATATTGGAATAACAATTACAACCACCAGGGTCAATATGACGAAGCTGATTATTCAGATAGTTACAACCCGCAAGGTCAATCCGAAAAATCTATGCCAGCCTTCAGTAGAACAAATTACTGTCGAATGTTTAATAAGGGGAGATGCATGTTTGGAAAACAATGCAAATTTCAGCATAAATGTTCGAAATGCCATGGAAATCACCCTTCCACTTGGTGCAAATCGAATTAACTACATGTTAAAGGCATTAAAAAGATGTGCTAATCATAACTTGAGGTTGTACAAATCTAGATTTAAGTTGAATGATTCAATAATTGGATTGCTTTTAATTTTGGACTTGATTATAAATGATACTAAGATATACATGTACTTGAAGAAGAAATATTGTTTACTACTATGTTTTTAATACTTTTATGTAAATTGTTGTTATTGATGCATTGAAATTAATATTTGAATTAATTTGCAGGCAATTTACAGTTATATTCCTTAGGCAGATCATCAATTATTGTTGATAAAGTTAGGGCTGGGTTATCTAAGTATCCGGATCAGGATTCCGCCAAAAAATTGTTGTCAGGATTAGAACATGGTTTTAAACTTAAATACCAGGGTTCTAGGCGGGGGATCCCATCTTGGACTTCTGAACAGAGGTTACAATGTACGTTGGTTTGGTAAACGAGGCATGCTCTGGAATGACCAAACGGCCACGGTTGAACAAAAAATTAAAGAATTTACCCCCCTTGCTTTTATTTTAATACATCTTGGGGCAAATGATATATGCTGTACCAAATCTTTCGATCTTATCGAGGACATGAAAAGGGATTTATTAAAGGTTTCGATATTGCTCCCCAATACTCACATTATTGGGAGCGATTTGATTATGCGCCGATATTGGCATTGGGCCGATGAGAGTAAGGTGGCTGAAATAATAAGAAAACGCATTAACAGCGCAATAAATAGTTACCTAAGTAAAGAGAATCACTACGTTGTTAATCACCCGAACATTAGAGCAAAAGAAACGGATTTATACCGATTTGATGGAACTCATCTATCGGACTTGGGAAACGACATATGGTTAAATAACATACAAGGAGTATTGGACACCTTAATCTATTAGTTAGTTAGAAACTGTCTTGTGTTTTATGCATATACATTTAACTGTAGTGTACTTAGTATACATGTATATAAGGAATTTTTTTTCATTAAAAGCAGGAGGGGGGGGGCATTAAATGAGTGTCTATAGACACACCCAGGTGGCGGGATCTGGCAGGATAAGGGGTCATGATCTCCGTAATTGTACGGCGAACCACATCTTGGGTAACATTCCAGCGATACCGCAGGGTGTTCTTGGTTTGACCATCTTCTGTAAACCAGAAGTGGCCGGTTCTAAATTGATACCAATTTGAGCTTGCCAGCGTTAAATTTCATACAATGAAAATTCAGTGCTTAATAATCACGATCATGCTAATTAGACGTCACTAATATGGGTGTGCACTCATCTATGTTTTTAATTAAAATATAATGCAATTTATAAATCCAGAGGGTGTAGTAGATGTGGGTCGTCGTATTGGAAAGCTTGACTCCGTTCTCTCTTGTATTCACCATGAGGAACAGTTTATGCATCCTTTGATACCTAAGGTGCACAGATTTGCCCTACAATTTGGTTTAAATTGGTATTTCTGCTATCCTGCCAGATATCTTCAATAGGAATTTCAACTGTGGCCGTATTATTCCATTAAGTCTTAACTCCTCCATTTTGAATCTTGAATTAATACGGTTTATTCCATTTCGAATAAACCAATTTAATGAAAGGGAAAAGGTCCGGTTATAGTTTTTCCGGATATCTGTCGTGTCCTTTCCGGATTAGACATTAATCTTGCGTTGAAAACCGCCATTTTATTAGATTTGTCAATCGCCCCTCCCTCCAACCCCCACTACTTCCGGTATTTATCGATGAACTTTTTCTGCTGTTGTTTGTTTGTATTTTTCAGATTTGCCTTGATTTTGTTAATATGAGAGAGATCTACTGTTCAAGACACATCGACCAGTATATATAGCAAATTCTTCCAGTGTACGTTCACGCCAGTCTTAGACTAATATAGTATACGTCCTTAGCATCTTGTCGTTACACTTTGGTACGGATGGGTGTTTTGTTTACCATGACTATGAACTTTCGTTTATTACGATGAAATCTACGTCTTGCTCGTGGAAAGTCCAGAAAAGATTGTCATTATACTATCGTATGGATGTTTGATTTACGAAGAACTTTCGTTTGTTAAGCTGAAATGTATGCCTTGCTCGTGGAAAGTACAGGACAAACTGTCGTTATAGTATTGTATGGATGTCTCATTTACCAAGAACTTTCGTATGTTAAGCTGAAATCTTTGGAAGTACAGAGTTCACCGTCGTTTACTGCCGTCTAGGTGTTT
>MJUT01002982.1:632858-645158 GCA_002080005.1 Gigantidas platifrons
CCCGAATGTTGCAACAGTAAATGATACAAAAATGTACTCTTTTAAAGTTATTTCTGTCAGTGAACAATTTAAAATCAATTTTGGGTCAACAAAACATCTAAAATAACACCATGTAATTGCTACACTATGTATATAAATATACAAGCAATGCCTTATGATTAAACAATGGTCAATGTGCTACTGTTAATTCATTTGTTTTCGATGAATACCATATTTCGTGGTTTTCGTTGGACCAATGAAACAACGAAATTCAGTGCATCACGAAAGACATATATAAAAATGACCTTAGTAGTAAGTATCAAATCGACGAAATTAAAGTGTCAACGAATAATTCATCATCCAGTAATCCGTGAGAATTGACACTTGAGAAAATAAAATAAGTGAAACCACAGTATTAGGATATACCTGTTACTGTGACATAGTTAGGGTTAGGGTTGTGGTGCTTAAAGGGGCATTTGCGGTAGTGCCTACCGACAAAATGTGTGTATCATCAAAAATCCCCGTTAACATGAACAGCATATTTATGAAACTGTATGTCACATGACCAACGTGATCTAAAGGTCACATACCTCAGAAATTTGATTTGTCGAAGTGCTTTTTGTAGTTTTTAGACTGATGAAGAATATTATTTTTAATAAGACTGAAAGTTTCGTAGGGAGAAACACTACTGACAATGCCTGTCAAATATTTTGCTCCAAAAGTAACTGTGAAAGAATCATTGATTTTTTTCTCCTCGAGATAACGTGGTCAAAATAATGAACAATATGAATGTTTGCTCCGTCCACAGCTATTTATCCCAAGGGTCCCGGTTTAACGCCACGTTCAACAATATTTAAGCTATATATCTTGGTGGTCAGTTATATTGGTGGAGGAAACCGAAGTACCCTAGGAAAACCACGGACCTGCCGCAAGTCACTGACAAACTTTATCACATGATATTGCACCGAATACATCTCGCCATGAGCGGGATTCGAACTCAGAACTTTAGTGGTGATAGGCACTGATTGCATAGGTAGTCTTAAATCCAACTACTATACGATCACGACCACGACGACCCTTCTGTGACATGGTACCTTCTGTTAAAAACCTAATAAAATTAAGACAAAAGTATATATACGTCCATTACGAACACTACAAAGGCATAATACATATACAATGTAACAACGTTATACCTACTTTCTTTTCTTGGTATCTTATTGCCATTTTCAGACGTGCAAGGAGATCCACTGACCCTTCTACTGAATCGGTCCCTTCACTTAGGACGGCCTCCACTTCCTGAGTTCCTCTACATAGGTCCATGAGTTCACAAGCAAAGTCCATACATTTCACAACTAAACCATGATATTCGTTCTGTGTAGAAATACAATACACAAATGTTAGTGTTGTGTGGTCAGATCTTTTTTAAGATTATATTTGTACGAAACAGGGGGATAGGAGAAGTATTCTAACAGCCAATCTGATTCATCACAAGAACAAAACAAAGATACTGCCACAAATACAGAATTCAGGATGAAAATACCAAAAAACAAATTGAAATACTCTTGATCTGCATTTCCTCCTTTTTGCTTAATAAATGACTCTCATGAGAGAACTCTTTTACTACCAATAGCATTAATGTCTGTTAATTAAAGTGTATCAGGTATGTAATTAATATCTAGACGACAACTTAAAACGACTAGTTTGTGTCTCATCAAGGTAGTAAGTTCTAATTCATTAGGATCGTGATTACTCGAGAGGATTCGTAGCAGCCTGACATTCATCTTTACAATAGTTACATAGATAAAATGCTACATTTTCACGTTGAAATTGATTTTAATGACTCTGCACGATCTGTTAGAAATATTTACAGATTGAAAGGAACAGACATGTCAAACTGTATTGGAAGTTTACTAAAGAATGATGACATTATAATAATGTTTTTCCCACATGAACAAAATTCATGTTTTTTTCTTATATTAAATCTTATTATGTACCTAAATGACCGTTTTTTTTTATCTTCAATTCTTGAATTAAATTAACTAGACTTGAATGAATTGAATTTTTGGTGTTTAACGCCACTTTCAGCAATATTTCAGCTATATCATGGCGACCAGTTTTAGTGGTGGAAGAAGCCGGAATACCCGGAGAGAACCACCGATACCCGGGCAAGCAACTGGTAAACTTTATCACTTGCGGTTGTGAGTCGAGTGCACCGTTTTTTGTAATTTACAAAGCCGGGCGCGAACCCACGCCGTATTGGTGATAGGCTTGTATGAGCTGTTAGATCCAACGACCTATCTCATTGAGCCACCCGGGCCCCTTTAGACTTGAATGCACATCATCTTGTGAAAGCTATATGTTAAGTATACAATGCTTATGATGACGCAATGCATAATGAAAAATGTACAAGTATAATTCATTCGCATACATATCGATTGCTTAGCATCCATTGGCACATATTTCATGCATATAAAAGACTAGAACAGGTTCACCAATTTATAGCAACATTACAACAATGACCCAGAAAGGAGACAAAAAGGGCAGTGACTTTTGACCACGACTGGAAAAGCATGATGTAAGGACGACAACTTTAGTCACCGCTACAATGGGCGTAGTCAATATCGATATTTACATAACTGGTCTTAAATGTACAATAATCGTGACACTCTCCTAACACTGCATGTGTCCATTAATGTCCACGGTCAGGCTCTTCGCATTATAATCTGACAACCCCCAGCAAGAGGGAATCCCATATGTGCTACCTACGGACGCGCTGGGAAACTCTATAGCTTGAACATTGGGTATCCAGTACCCCGTTGAAAATCTTAAGTCATTCAATATACAGAATTAAGAAGTTTGAACATACCAAATGGATAGTCACAAGCCGTTATTTGATGGAGAAACAATACAACGGCCAATCAATGGAACATGCACAACCTACCGTTCCAAATACCAAATTCCAACAGTGAGTACAGAAAGTTCTCATTCTTCCCACACACCATCAGGGATTGGAACTCACTTAAACCAGATATTGTATCCGCCGGATCACTTACCACTTTCAAGGCGAAAGTGGCTGCCATGAAAGATTAGATGCAAACAAGTGTACATAGTTTTTAACTGTATATACTACTGCCCTCTGGCAGTATTTTATAAATTTGGAACTGCGCACGCTTTCGACATGGCATAACAATCAACAAGTTGATGGTGGCCATTATGAGGCAGAAACAGAAACAGAAACAAATACCACGCAGAAAACTAAAAATCTACAAATCGAGCAACGCGAATCCTCTAAAACACCGGGGATGAACTTAAGTGTCCCAGAAGATTAAACAGTCTCTGCCCAAACGGTACACCATGCCTTATGGATTACAGTAAACTGCATTTGTGATTTTATTGCATGTACATCAGCTATAATCACGTTTTATGTTTATAGTCCTGGAATAATAAGTATTGAAAAACACACCATGTTTCCATTAATGATGAATTTTACACACAATCTAATAAAACATTACTCTTTATTGCCAAAATCCTTATGTATAGATTTTGCTGTCGTTTTGTATGAAATGAAAATCATTATTTATAATTACATGTATAATGAAAACAAAACTATCAATCATATTTAATTGATATAGATTAGATATTTATGTTTTGATTAGATACCTATGGGTTTTTTCTATAGAACACTACACTACAGATATGCATAGATACTCCTTGTATTAGACTTATATGTTACTGACAACGACGGACACCCATGCAGCAAAGGGACTTGCTCCCGGTCAATAAAAAGATCGACTATCCACATATATACACTAGACAAGGGAGATACAAATGTCGTCGGTAGCCACGCTTCAACTCATTTTATTTCCATTAATACCCTTCATCTCATCGCTAGTCCTCCTTAATTCGTTTAACAAGATGTTTATCTAAGAATTACAATAGCAGTTACCTCGATTAAACCCTACTTGACTTCAAAAAATAGCTTCGTTCACTCCAAATCATCTTTTACTACATCCGCCTGCTCCCAAAACGAAGATGACGACCTTGAACTTACGTCGGGCTTACTCGGGGTTTTTCTTTCATGCACGATAACTCCAGTTGAAAAACCGCGGGAATTTGTTGGCGAAACTTTTAAAGCGGGATTTTGAATGTGAATAGTGTGGAGTTATCGTGCATGAAAGAAAAACTCCGAACAAGCCCGAACGTAAGTTCAAGGTCGTCATCTTCGTTTTGGGAGCAGGCGGATGTAGTAAAAGATGATTTGGAGTGAACGAAGCTATTTTTTGAAGTCAAGTAGGGTTTAATCGAGGTAACTGCTATTGTAATTCTTAGATAAACATCTTGTTAAACGAATTAAGGAGGACTAGCGTTGAGATGAAGGGTATTAATGGAAATAAAATGAGTTGAAGCGTGGCTACCGACGACATTTGTATTTCCTTTGTCTAGTGTATATATGTGGATAGTCAATCTTTTTATTGACCGGGAGCAAGTCCATGTGCATGCAGTATGATTTACGATAACGTAATTACCTCGATTTTCTCGTATTAAATTTTCCTTTCTTGAGTAATAACATTTCTGTGTGTGTGTAAGAAGAGTTTGAAGATACCAAAGGGGTAATCAGAATCCATATATCGAAGAAGAACAGACAACATAGTGGCCAAAAGAAAAATTATTAAAGGACAAACAACGATATACAAAACATACATATAAAACGAAAGATCGAGTAACACGAACTCCACTAAAAACCGGGTGAACTCAGGTGCTCCGGAAGGGTAAACAATTCCTGCTCCACTAGTGGCACCTGTCGTATTAATCTAGTCATGAAGGAAGAAAGGACCAGGAAGTGTTTACAAGTGGAACATATCCGTATTCATTTGTGACACAGATATTCCATAACGTCAATCAAGTCATGGTAGCGACCGCAAACTTTCGTAGTGATGACTTCAACTTAACTAAGAGGAACCCTTGGTTCAGTAGCTTCCTTGTTAGCAGCAACCCTCTATCAAGGAAATTCTGATAAGAACCACAAGCTCTGGAATATCGTATCAACTGAGAGATATATACTCCATATGCAGGTGCTGCTGGAATGTTGCTACAAATGAATGGAAAGTTCACAATGGGAAAATTGAAATCATCTCTTTGGTCGTAAAGTTTTGTTCTTAACCACCCCTTACTGTCAATTTTGAGGGATAGATCAAGGTATGAAGCAGACCTATCTGTATCTTTGGTATCCTTTATTTCAAGCTCAATGGGATGGATACGATCAACGAAATCACCAAAGCTAGAATTATGCAGTGAAAGGACATGATCTATAACGTGAAATTAAAGGATCGGGCTAGCTTCTTTTTGTTTTCCTTGAGAAGCCCCTGTATGAAGTCTGCGTCATATGAATAAAGGAACAAGTCGGCGAGAAGAGGAGCACGGTTTGTACCCATAGGTATGCGGACTGTCCGTTAAAAAACACGTACACCAAAGATAACAAATATGTTGTCAATCAAAAATTCGAGTATGTTGATGATTTCAGTTTCAGAGAACCTTTTGATAGAATCAGAGTGGTTTTTTTTTACAAAATAAGATCTGTCCCTTCCTTGCACAAGGTATTTGTATCTACGTTGGCCATTCTTTATTATGAAACATAGTTGGACCAACTCCCTTAATTTGTCCGTCAGCTTAGAGTGAGGAATAGTTGTATAGAGGGTAGAGAGGACAAATGTTTTAATGCTATTGCAGGAGGAGAGAGACCTAGATTGTATGTACTCTAACAGATCTTTAGAGGTCTTCAGAATCCACATCTGCTTCACACCACCTCTCGAGTAGCTAGTGTCATAGCCTGGTTTTGACCTACGATAGAATACATGTTAATAATTTGGAAAGAGGTTTCGTGGAGCATTTGGCAGACCTAGCAATATAGCACTGTTTGAAGGGACACATGTGTGACTTAGGAATCCAGTAGAGTGATGGCAGATTCAGTTTTTCATCTTTGGTTGAAACTCCAAAGGAACATAAAACAGACCTATGATTGTCCATGATTTCCTCTTTCGTAGGTGTCGTCGGGGTATATGTAGGGTTGCCAAGTGAATTGTCAATACCAAATTCCTTTATCAAGCAGTCTATGTAATGTGATTTACACACAAAAACAATATGTTTAGGGGCATTGTCGGCGGAGACAATAACATATTTGTCATGAGGTGTTTAACAACATTTTGGTCTTTAAAGTGCTCATAGACCCAATGATTTTTTTTAGATTCTAATCTGCATAAGCGACCTCACACTCTTCACCCATTCGGAAAGAATATCTAAGTCCTCCTTTTCACGTTTTGCCCATTGACTGGCATAATCCTCGACGCAATCCATAAGTATTTTAAAGTAACGTTTGATAGTATCTTGTGTTCATTTTCATTCATATTTGTTCTGCCTAGCTACATCAAATATGTACTTTAGAATATCTGTTTCCTTATCTAGCTTTAGTAATGGAAGCTTCAGGACGAGTGTCATCAATGGAACAGCACATGGGTAATGCTGTTTCTTAGTGTTCGTGATGACCGATATATATTTTTTTTCTTGTTTTCCCTTTGCGATATTATTGTTGTTGTTTATTACATCATCCTTTACTATATTAGGCAGATATTTCTCTGAATTTGTTATTCGTCAGTTCAATAGCTCCATCCTCCGACAAAGGAAGAAATAGTCGTATTCATTACAGATAATATGTTAAGCACAATTGTTCTAATTAACAAGACGTTACGCAACAATCAGTTCTTATTTACAGAAAATAAGATAATTTTATCGATAATTTTGACATTTTCCCTTTGTTCTCACCGAGTAATATTGTCAGCATAAAAGTCTGATGCTGAAAATTCTCGGTCAATGTCACGTCAATTACGTTATGACGTTACCAAAGTCTGATGCTGAACATGCTCGGTCAATGTCACGTCAATTACGTTATGACGTTACCAAAGTCTGATGCTGAACATGCTCGGTCAATGTCACGTCAATTACGTTATGACGTTACCAATAAAGAAAAAAAAAGTCAATTTTGAAGGTCACGACATACATTATCACTATGGTAAACTATCGGTTTCTATGCGAAACTAGCAATAATGTATGTCTCGACCTACATAACTGCCATTATTCTATATAAAATGTAGAAATAGACCTATTTGTCAATGTAATGAAGAAATAAAGATAAATCTAAATTAAATGTATACCTATATATCAAGCAAATTATATTATATAATACTTACTTTGAATTCTTTTTCTACTTCCGCTAGCTTCATCATTTCTTGTCTTAGTTCAAACGTCGTCATAATAGGATCAGGACTAGACAAAGCCATGTAGGCAGGACTTGATAAAGCTCTGTATGCATTCAAACGTGACCTTGACCTCTTCAAAGAATCATAATTCTGCTTGATCACACAGTCAGTACATTTGCAATATATTGGATGTGGTTTATCAATTCGATGATTTCTCGAGAGAAACATTTGAACAATTTCATGGTTATTGTATGATGCAGCTAAAATTAAAGGTGTAATATCTGGCGGAAACTGACTTTTCTCATCTGTTCTGAAAAAGGCTTCATTCACACCTAATCGTTTGAATCGATCCTCCCCAGCAATGAAGGTCGGATGTTCAATGAATATTTTAACTATTTTTTGCCCACCTTTACTGATAGCATGTAGAAGAGCCTCCTCAATACAATTAAAACTTAAATTATCTAACAGCATTTCAGTGATATACAGCTTTTCACTATCAATGGCCAAATGAAGTGCGTTCCTTCCCATGTAGTCTAAACAGTTCACATTCAGGGAGGCTCCTTTTTCCTCCAACGATTGTCGTACGATACCAACATCTCCCAGAAAGGCAGCAGTTAAATATACTCTCTCTTCATCTGTCAGCTACAAAATAGAAATAATAATAGAATATGGGTTATCATTCGTTCTGGATGTTTAACGTCCCTTCCCGCAACATTCCAGTTATAACAGAGAGGTATATGTATATAAGGCAGGGTAGAGAAACAGGCAACCGCTTCATCGATGCGAGGTAACCATTAAAACATCACAGAAACCGTCTGTCGCTACTATTTGTGGTAGAAATCTAATACAAAACTTGTTCTGTGAACTGAGCGTAAGCTACATGGGGAATGTCACACTTGATGTTGCCCTTCAAAATGAGCAGTAATTGTCACTGGTGGCCTTTACAAGGACATATATTTTGCTCAATCTATTACCCCCCCTTTTAATTGTAACAATCAAACATCCATCAATGTCCCATACTAGTGTGCTCTCTACATATCGATATTGTCTTTATAAGTAAATAAAAAGACTTAAAAAAATATTAATAAAAAAAAATCAAAAAATAAATCGATATCTGATTTTGTTATAGTATTTGAAAAGAACAAACAATCTATATTAGCCTTTGCTATAGTCTATGTAAACTTTAGGGTATGCAATGGAAAATTTTACTTTTTGAGTGCATTATCATAGCCCTTAATACGGTTTTATCATACTTTTAACCACTGGGAGGTAAAGACACCTGTTTTCATTTTGGAAGATATGGGATGAATTCAGATTTAAAAAAAAAAATTTGGAGTATAGATTATCTTTAATTATTTATTTTTACTCATTCAGCATCGATATTGGAAAAAACATGAATACATTTGGTTCAATTTATCTTATCAATACCAAATAAACAACTTCAATAGATCTATTGATTTAATGTTGAACTCAATGGTGTGCACCATACAGGTATATTAAGCTACTAAGATCGAAAATAGAATCAACTATAAGTAACTCGATGAAGATGATTAACAATTCGTTATTTCATTCAAACATTTTAATGACATTGGATTAGTTTTGTGTATATCATCTTCATTTATTAAATGCTATATCCCATCTCATCATCCATTTAATTTGTTTTTGTTGCATTTAATTACAAGGGTAGCAATATTTCGATTCCATCTGTAATTGTCGTCACCAACAGACATGTAGACGTACTGGTTGATCCCACTATATCCCCAAGATGACGACTTAATTGGGTTATGGATGGTTAATGACACTACTTTGTAGCAAAATTACAGCTACATGTTGGTTCTCAAATTTATCAATGAAGGAAACATATGTATCTGGTGTAGTGAAAACAAGCAACATCAGATAAATGTGATCGCGCACAATGACGTTCAATTCGTCGTTGCTTCCATTTGTTTTACATGAGGTTCATGTAAGATCAATGTTATTTGTATTCATTTACGTATACAATAACAAGACGGGGACAACTAATGGTACCGGAACTGCTTACCCTTCCGGATCACCCAAATTCAGCCTCGGCTTTTTATTGGAGTTCTCGTTGCTCAAAATGTGGTTTACTTTGTAGTGTTTTGTAGATCATTTGTCGTCTTTTTCCCTTTATTTTGGCCATCATATTGTCTGTCCTCCGATTAAACGTTTCTGACTACCCCAATGGTATACTCAAACTTTTCATCTTAACATCTGATAGGTAAGAAGTAAATACAGTCAAAATAGGGGATATCCATGTTTGTATTTGATCATTGGTGTTATATATGTGGCTGTACGTACTTATACAGAACGATTTTATCAACCATTTCTCAATATAAACACTGAGGCATAATAACCTTTAACGAGGGCTTTTAATACATTGATAAAAAGTGCATATACCATCGTAAATATTTCTATTGCTGGTTGTGTTGGTAGCTAGACAGACCATCGTTGATCTGTTAAAGTACAAATATAATTAACATATTACCATCATCAAGACATGAGCGACATTTACAGACACATAAATGTTGTCATTACTATACATGACTGACATTGCACCTAATAAAACTCTCATTCACAAAACTATCACAATGAAGAAAGCCAGCTAAGTCCAATGCCATACGGAATCGACATTAGATCACACAGATAGATCTGATAACTAGTCTTACATAAGACTTACATTATATCACGACATTAAGAGGCTAAATACATCTACTGTATATAAATGGCTCTATTAAGTAGCATGCTTTCATCGTAAGCTATATTTGATAAATGTTGTTTTACAGCTTTAACACAATTTTGAATATACCAACGAGGATTAAATGCTATCAAACAAATATGATTGAATAGTAAAAAAACTATATTGTCGGAATAGTTTCAAAAACAGAATCTCATAATGAAAATGAAGATACTTATAGATTAATACATGGTCTTTTTCATATTGCCCTTGTTATCAGCCCGAGACCTTGATATCGGCCCGAGGGACGATATCAGTCGAGGGCTGATAACAAGGGCAATATGAAAAAGGCCATGTATTAATCTATTTATCACATATTTTGCCAGGGCAGATAACATGTTATTGCCCTTCATTAGAGGGCAGATAACATGTTATTGCCCTTCATAAGAGGACAGATAACATGTTATTGCCCTTCATAAGAGGACAGATAACATGTTATTGCCCTCGTAAAATGTTATTGCCCTTGGGTCAAATAACACGCCGCAAATTATGATATTATTGCACATGCAAATTCGGCGCTATTTCAATAAAATATGTGATAATCTAATTTAGTCCGCAGGACGAGTTTATGGAATAACCTTCACCAGTTTCGATCAATGTCAAATAATTAAAAAATGATTTGGGAGGTAGAAAATAAAGGACATAAAAACACCATCTAGCTGTTAATAATATTTAACATCGACGTCGTTCCAATGTTTTTTTAGTTTTTGAATATGATCTGTAATTCGACAACAATTAGTAATCTGTTTAACAATTATGGTAGTACTAGCAACCTAGATAAGTACGGATGGTAGTTGATATGACAAATGATCTGTTGGACGTTAGAACCTCCAACCCTACCCTACCATTAGCATTGTAGATGAATGAACAGTATCCTTCTTGTCCAGGCGTTGCTGTTCTCAAAACCTCAACATTCGAAGATGAAATACTGGAGGTCTAGTAACCATACCATTGGAAGGCAGAATTTTAGAGGTCCAGGTCTACAATTTCTAAACACATGTAGGACGTCTTGGAACTCTGCATAATTTTACACTTCTTAGATAAAATGTTGAAGGTGTAGCAATCATACACTTTCTAGACAAAACGTTGAAGATCTACGAACTCTATACTTTCTAGACAGAACCTACCATTTCTAGACAGTAATCCCCACGATATTTTTAATACATTCATACTGTTATTTTGGTAAGATACCCGACACAAAATGTAACAGTATATGTGGAGATATACAAGAATGTCAATAGTTTCATACAAGACATTTGTCTTTTATACATATAATTTCAAAATAGATCATTGCGTAAGAAGAATATAGGTTTCCCCACGACTTATTGTCCTCGTTTACTCTTATCCATCAGATAATGTGCATAGTTATGCTTATATAAATGTCTTGACATTATGAAATGATAAAAAGGATCATTTGATGTCACGTACTATCTAAAATAAGTGTACACCGAATGTGTGTTTAGAAAAAGTTCTTTAAAATACTAACCACTCCTAGACTTTAATCCTCCCTGTAATTTATTTTAATGTCAGACGCCTGTCAGCGAAACTGACCAAAGCAGTTTAACGATCATAAATATAGCGTGCAGTGTAATCGGAGAATAAAAATAATCGAGTTGTTATTGAGAATGCTTTTCCGTGCCCATAATTGTCTGAAACTTAATCGAAATAAATATATTCTTATTTCCTGTCTTGTCTTAGATGAGTTCGTAATCGCTTCTGTAAGTGACATCATTGTAATGTCTATAGAAAGAACAGTCTATGTTCCGGAAAAAACGGTAATGTTTTGACCAATTAAAAGAGAAGTGTTTTATGGAGAAACTCATTCAATACAAATATGAGATTGTCAGAAGAAAGTTTAAACAGTGATGGTCAACAATTCCACAGAAACAAACAAAACGAACAACATTCATATCATCTCAAATCACTGATATAGGTTGTTGATTGATTGATTTTTTGTGTTTTAACGCCACTTTCAGCAATATTTCAGCTATATCATGGCGACCAGGTTTAGTGGTGGAGGAAGCCGGAGTACCCGGAGAGAACCACCGACCATGGGCAAGCAACTGGTAAACTTTATCACATGCGGCTGCGAGTCGAGTGCCCCTTTTTTGTAATTTACAAAGCTGGGCGCGAACCCACGCCGTATTGGTGATATAGGTATTTGTTGTTAATTTATATCATCTCAAGTCACTGAGGTATTTGTTGTTAATATATATCATCTCAAGTCACTGAGGTATTTGTTGTTAATATATATCATCTCAAATCACTGAGGTATTTGTTGTTAATATATATCATCTCAAGTCACTGAGGTATTTG
>MJUT01002982.1:648452-667658 GCA_002080005.1 Gigantidas platifrons
TGACAGAACCAATAGGCGGATATTAAAACAAGTAGTTCTAAGTGGGATATAATTAGGATGACAGAACCAATAGGCGGATATTAAAATAAGTAGTTCTAAGTGGGATATAATTAGGGTGACAGAACCAATAGTTCTAAGTGGGATATAATTAGGGTGACAGAACCAATAGGCGGATATTAAAACAAGTAGTTCTAAGTGGGATATAATTAGGGTGACAATTTACATTAAATACGTAGATATCTAATTAAGTGTGCATGGTGCGTTTCTGGAATTAATCGTTGACAAATCGTTTGTATTATGTCCCTTTTATTACCATCTGCAGTACACGTTTTTTTTTAGTTGATCAGAATTTCAAAACATAGACATACTGGGCGTTTTAAACGTATCAGATAATATGAAAATGAATCTAAATGGAATATAAATGATAATCAGGTAACAATATATTTCCAAGTCAGTCATGGTTATGGTTTTAAAGCATACATGGACAATAAAGTGGTCATAAAAGACAGGATGTCAACACAACTATGGGTACATAACATGCCAGTATTACATCGAGCATGTCAATACCACTATGGTATACAACATGCTAGGACTATAAAGTGGTCATAAAAACATAGGATGTCAACTACAGCGAATTCGTATAAGCACTAAATTAGCATTATATGTATACAGCTACAGTGTAATTAAAGCTTATATAAACAAGATACTCATAATGTATTACATGTATTACCTGATGTCAAATATTTAATGTTTAATATTCATTAAAATCGAACTTTGTTGCGAAAAAAACATGCTTTCTATATATTATACATTTTGAGGTAGTGATTGGCTTTCACTCAATTTTATCTATTAAGATATATTTTCTAAGAAATTCAGTTTTTAGCATAAGCATTTAAAAGACATACAAACAATCTTCAAGATATGCAACACCAATCCCAATGGCATACTACCCCCAATCCCAAAGACATACTACCCCTAATTCCAAAGACATACAACACCAATCCCAAAGACATACTACCCCCAATCCCAAAGACATACTACCCCCAATCCCAAAGGCATACAATACCAATCCCAAAGACATACTACCCCCAATCTCTAAAAGATGGATTGGTTGATTGCTGTTTAATGCCAGCTTATGTCAGCTATATCGTGGTCTTCAAAAGAGGTATTATACCAATCTTAAAAAACATACAACACCAATCCCAAAGACATACAACACCAACACAAAAGACACACAACCCCAATCCCAAAGACATACAACACCAATCCCAAAGACATACAACACCAATCCCAAAGACATACAACACCAATCCCAAAGACACACAACACCAATCCCAAAGACATACAACACCAATCCCAAAGACATACAACACCAATCACAAAAAATCATAAAATATCCGTCAACATTTACTCAGTACACTGATTTTAATGTTTTCTTTTAATTCAATTAAGCAATTAAGCATTTAATAAATTATCACCTATTATATTTTTCTATGCTGAAAGTTATATTGAATTATGATATGAACGGTAGAAAAAAATGTAAAATACAAACATGGGACAGTACATCAAAATATTTCCATGTCCTTTCTTGTATAATTGAGTAATTATTCCATGAAGGTAGGATTATATTCAAAGGTAGATACATTTTTACATTTTATTTTTCAATTTAATATTTAGAGATTTACAATTCCAAATGTTCCGGGTTTAATGTCCCAGTCTAGAATATGTTATCAATTTAAATCACTTGTAATTGTCCCTGTTTACTATTTTTCTACCAGTTAAAAAATGAAAACACAAATACCACACTTACATTTTAATATAAATTGATAAATATTTCTTCATTTGTGATATGATATGAAAAATTAAATTTGTAATTACAAAACAAAAAATCTAATTAGCCTTCAAGTATAAAGGAACTCGTAAAAAATAACACTAAAAAAAAGCATTATGCAAAAAAAAAGAAAAAAAGAGAAACAATAAAAAAGGCAAGAAAGGATATGGATTTCAATGAACAGGAGAGACTATCTAACTTTACACTTAGACTCACATTAAAATAAAGGAATAATCAAGATTTCTCGGAAGGAAAATACATGTTTTTCATAGCATGTAAGATTTTAGCATTCTAATTTTGTCATAATTGCCTTTTTAAATTAAGCTTAGTTGATTAGCTGGATTGCATTGCGTGGCACCAGTAATTAAAGCTCATTTGTCAACGCTATTACAACAACAAAAAACAATTCTTAAAACCTGAGACCTATATGCATGTATTCACTGGGAATTTCTTCAATGAAGAACACAAGGATGAATATACCAGTAAAATTAAAACAGGTTTATTTGACTATACAATTTGACCAACAACGTAGAAACACTAATCACTAAAATGTTTTAATTATTTCAGTGTAACAAGATAAAATATTAGTTAAAAAATTATATAAAATTTCAGCTCTCCGCAACTTTTTGAAATAAACTGTCGTTAAAACTAGGAAATATGACAAGCTTGAAGATATACAAGGAGTAGTCACAGCCGTGATCAGACACTACAATGGCTATAAGAAAAGATACAAAAAGACAAACAGACCAATATGGGTTAACATGACTAGACATATTTACATGCAGTACATGGACAATTTATAAAGACGTTACTTTATATGGAATTGCACAAACATGTCAGTACTACAGTGTATATACAATATATATACATGCATTGTTAAGGTATATATAACGAATGGACACATGCATCTAACTATTCGAAAGCGTTAATCTTTATATCTTATGAATAAAGAGACAAAAATATATAAAAAAGGATGGCATGTTTCAAGATGTTTCGAGAATTGTTGTTTACAAATAATATGTTTTATGACTAACTAACATTATAAAACTACTCTATGAGTAAAATAGAACTATAACTAATCTGACCTGTATGTCCTCAAAGTTGGTGAAGAGAGATCCCTGGGACGGCATTGTTGACGCCCTTTTGTGCTCCGCTGTACCTCCGCTGTAGTCCACACCCCTGGACGGAGAATTATAAGGAGAATTATAAACAATACAAGGTAAGAATTTGTTAGACATATTTTGGGAAGATCTACCACCAGTGTTATTAGTGTTCCAATCGACAAGAAACATATACAACTCTTTTAAAATAACGCGCATGAATTTCTCTGTCACGCTATCTAAAATGGCCGTCACATATGACGGTCATAAAATGTAATAAAACAAGCGTTAAAGTCATTAGTTTTGTCATCTTTTGAAAATGTTGTATAACGAAGTGATATTTTGTGATATTTTGTGACAAATATACATTAAACACAAACAAATCTCAGTTCCACGTGCTCACAGCTAATATTTGTTAAATGATCCCAAATTATGTTGGATTGCTTGCTTGTCTGTGCGAGTAGAACCACACATTATTCAAGTAAAACACAATTATCGAAACAGCACAGGCGAAGAAACCGTATGGCGCCTATGTCCATATTTTGATAACCAATATCGTTTGAGAACACTATGATCTTATCGGAAATTAGATTTTATATTGGTACAGCCTTCCCTAATATTGGCAGGATGGATAACCCCATCATATATTGACAGGTCTCTAACTCAACATACATCAAGAGTCTTCGGCCAACGACCATACTAGTATTACAATCTAACATAGCGTGAAGAAATTTCTATGTTTTGATTCATCTACATAATTACGTTCTGCCATTACGTCATTTTATTGTACTTAATCTTCTTTTTTTGAGCACATAATAATCAGAGCCGTACTAAGTCACAAATGTTAATGACAGATCTGTGGTCATTAAATTAATATCCATTAGAAACCAGTGGTAATTGTATTAGCACAGAAATGTCAATGTTCTGCGTTTTAATTTCTTTTTGAAATCAAGATTTATTGCAGCAACCGACTGAAGCTTTCAAAACATATTTTGTCACGTTTTCCTTATTTTTTTTTTGCATTCTGAAGCGTGTTTCGTAGATTACGATTTTTAGCTGATAAATTTCACGGTAAAATTATCAATACTCCAATCAACTTTATTTTAATATGTTTTTTAACCTTCAATATTTCACTGTTCACAATTGAATTATTTTCTATTTATTCTAACTGTTCTGTTACTTCAGTAAAATTTTCTTACACGTTTTGATTTAATTGAACATCCCAGTTGAATAATTTTGAAAAGTTGTTTTTTGACAAATGGTGTGCACGTAATCTAGTAGTTGTAATCACACAATGTAAACATAACGATCCAAAACCTTCTCCAGGAATTGAAAACGACATGCAATATATTGGGCTATATATCATTTATAGAGTATATCTGAATCTCGTTATTTTTCTGTTATGCTATTAGAGTTATAGAATATCTATTTGAAGGAAACATTTGTCCCGTATTGTAATTGTACAAAAAAGTTAAAAAAAACTTAGTAAAGAATAGCCATTTAACGGAATGGTGTAATTCTGAAATAAAATAGTGTTTAAAATGAAAGAAAAAATGCTTTGAAAATGATGAAATCAGCAAAAGAATCCACATTCACATAGATGTAAACTCAATAAGAATGAACAAAGATTAAATCATCTTTATTCCTATGTATGTTAACTAAATAAAAGAAGCACTAAGTAAGTCTTGACATTGTTATAGATGGTGCCGCAATAAAAATGGACAATGATAAAGTAATGACATTACTATAGATGATGACGCAAAAAAGCGGGGCAAGGTTAAAGTCATGACATTACTATAGATGATGACGCAAAAAAGCGGGGCAAGGTTAAAGTCATAACACTACTTTAGATGGGTGGCGCAATAAAACTGGACAATGATAAAGTCATGACATTGCAATAGATGGTGACGCAATAAAACGGGACAATGATAAAGTCATGACATTGCAATAGATGGTGACGCAATAAAACGGGACAATGATAAAGTCATGACATTGCAATAGATGATGACGCAATAAAACGGGACAATGATAAAGTCATGACATTACATTAAATGGTGACGCAATAAAACTGCACATTGATAAAGTCATGACACTACTTTAGATCGTGGCGCAATAAAACGGGACAATGATAAAGGCATGTCATTAATATAGATTGTGACGCAACAAATGGGGACGCTGATAGTCATGTGCATTCCCTATAGATGGTGCTTCAATAAAACGGAACAATGATATAAAGTCATGACATTGCTATAGATGGTAACGCAATAAAACAGGATAATGATAAATTCATGGCATTACACTATAAATGATGATGCAATAAAACGGGACAGTGTCAATGATAAATGTGACATTACTGTATATTGTGACGCAATAAAATGGGGCAATTATATGGTCATAACATTGATATATAATCGTGACTCAATAAATAGGAACATTGATAAAGTGAATTTAACACTACTATTGATGGCTACGTAATAAAAGGGACATGTGGTTTATTCCACAAACTGGTCTGACTTTGTTAATATTCATTATATCTTATCTCAGAAATATTTCGTGAAAAATTGGAATTCCAATGCAAAATAAGTGATTGCTGACTTAATTTTATACATTTTTTTTTGTATTACTATGAATCCCAATTGCTTGATTAAAAAATATCTATCAAAACACAAACGCATAAGAACAATTATATTATATGTAATGACCACTGATATATGCTATAGTTTAATTTCACTATTTGGTTGCATATTATCTCGCATGATGACCTTTAATGGCTGCTGGATTTTGATGTTATTAAATCTGTTAAACATGGAGATATATTTTTTCTAGTCCATAGAGTCATGGCATATAACTAACATATTTTATCTTCTCGTTAAGTAGTCGGTTACGGGAGCGACTTTTAAACTTTTAGGAGGGATGCTATGTTTATTTTCTTCAACTCATACCGTAAATTTATATATAAAAAAAATTAAATTGTTCTAAAAGTCTGAAGTTTTCAGCGAGAAATTCTGCAAACATTTGAAAAAAATGCTGATTTTTTTATTCCCACCCCCTCCCCCCAAAAATGAATACGATTGCTGTTTCGCGTGAAAAAAATATTCCCAAAGGATTTATAGTCCCATAAAAGCTACATGGTCGGTCCCTAACTACAATTATACATGTATTTGGTCCCTCGATATTGAGCTAGGTGTGTGTGTAAAATCTTTTCCAAATCTTTTAAATCATATGTAATAATAAAAAGGTAGATATCAAATTTAGTGCGCACGACGCGTTTCTGGAATAACCTTCATGAGGGACGCTCAAAACTGAAAGATTGGAAAGCCAAATAATTTAAAGTTTTGGGAGCAATAAAACCAAAGGACCTAAACAGGATGTCCAAAATCTGCTACGGCCACTTATTCTCGAGGGAGGAGAACCTCCCCGTATCAACATTATACAAGGGAGAGCAAAACTTTATGTGCTTTTGTGTGTATATCCCATGCATTGTTTAAAAGGCCTATTACAACACAAAAATATTAATCATGTGGCACATCAGACAATTCTACAGAATTTACGTTCGGACGAAGTCTTAGATAATACCAAAGTGCCCTTTGTCTGATGTCAATGATAAATTAGATTTACGATTGTATACAGAGATGATTAGTAATTTGTTAGGCAGTGTCAATTGATTACGTAACAAAGCAGAAATGATGGAGAAACTCAAGAAGAAAAACTTCTATTATGCTACGCTTGGTTCTATAAACATCATAAGACAGTCTGTCTATTACTGTTGAAACTTTATATGTTTGTGGCCTTTGCCCACATATTTCAAACTTTACGGTTTTCCAACTTCTACTGATATATAATGTTCCTTCGCCCATGTTGTAGATTTAGTGGTATAATATATACCCATTGATATGCCGAGACTCATGGATAACCTTAATAAGTGATATGTGTTACCCATGAGTTTAATTATGTCTGGTATATCTCTGATACGTGTACCTATTACCAAGGGAATTCTAGTTGTTACATAATATTTTCTTCCTGAAACAAAATACCCACGTTCAATGTCAGAAAATGGTATCTTGACAACAAATAACTGGCTAATAAAACGCAAGCCTATTGATACCAAGGAAACGACCACGTAATTCATAAAGGGATTATTGTTAGTGTTATGGTGCTTAACGCCACTTTCAGCAATAATTCAGTCATATCGTGGCGGTCAGTCTCGTTGGTGGAGAAAACATGAGTACCAGAAAAAAAAACACTAACCTATCACAAGTCAATGACAAATTGTATCACCTTGGACCCTTAAGTTCGCAACTACTGTATAAATAGTCCACAAGTCACCAATTCAAATACCATGAACATTGTAACATAGACTCAAACGTATTTCCAATCGCATCTGTGGTGTAATGGTTAGCGTGCTCGCCTCGAGTGTGGTAAATCGTGGGTTCGAGCTCCGATCGGGTCAATCCAAAGACTATAAAAATGGTATTTGTTGCTTCTCCACTAAGCAAGGCTAGTAGTCTCGGAATAATGTGTCCGAGTGGGGCAATATGTCTATACGCGGTCTGTTGTTTCAGTGAGCTAGCAGTATTAAATATCCAACTAAGAGTGAAGCGGATCTCATCATCATCTTATTGGAAATTAACTTGTTCTCGCCAGATATAGCTGATGAATTTTAAGTACAATTACTTCTAAATTCTTCATCATTTGGTACTCGGTAAGATAGATTCGTTTCACAGTTTGTTAGTGACGTAATACGATATATGCGGTGTCAGTAAATTCGATATGGGGAAAAATAATGCATTGCATTTCTAAATATAGTAAACAACAATAGACAATTTTATTTAACACACGAAATGTATACAATGATTGATGGAAATTACTCTGATCAAAATGTTTAAGGGTTCGCTCTACCCATTATGACAACATTTATTACTCGGTAAGTAGACCAATTCAGTATGATTAATTTGATAGAAAGGAGTGGTCCTTCCTTTGGTTTTTAGACAGAGTAAGATAATATCAGATACTTTATAGGACTTTGTTCTGTTTTAATTGACATGCCAATCGTATATGTCTAGATATAGACAAGCACTATAATATACTTTATTGTATCATATACTGCCAACTCTTTTATCAATACTTTAAAATTACTTTCGAACAAACCATTTAACTTCTTTTTAATGAGGGGGATATATTTTTTCCTCCGATCTAAAACCTTTTTTTTTTAAATCGTATTTGGTGTGCAAAAATACATAACCTTAGTATTGAATATAGAAACTATATTTCATAATTGAGGACTTGAAATGAAACTGATCAAATACCTAGAACTGACGGAATATATGTTTGAATTGTACTTTTAATGAAATATCAATAATACAGAAAAGGCATATTTTCTCACCGAATGTAAGAAAATGTATGCAAATAATAGAAAAATTTTATTTACAGTAAAAACGTATTAATTTCCTAATTTTAATATGGCATAAGTCATATTGATATAATGTACTGTACAATACATACAGATTAATACATGGGCATTTCCATATTGGCCTGTTTATCATCCTGAGACACCCATATTGGCCCGAGACGGGTCGAGGGATGATAACCAGGTCAATATGGAAATGCCCATGTATTAAATTATTTATTACATATCCCCGACATCTAGAAAGAGACACCCATATTGGCCCGGGCCGATATGGAAATGATCTTGTAGTAATCCAATAAACGGTTATTTTCACGGGGTTTGAAAATATGGACAGCTTACTTCCGGTCATATTGGTCATACAAAAATGCCTTTATTTTAACTAAGTATGTAATAAATAATGTTTATTTTATATTGATATAATGTACTGTACAATACATAAAGTTTATTTACATATAATGTACTGTACAATGCATAAAGTTTATTTTATATTGATATAATGTACTGTACAATATATAAAGTTTATTTTACATGTTTTAATATGTTGTAAATAAACGTTAGAGAATAGCGAAGGGGCAATCAAAAATGGACAATCCAGAGAAAATGGCAACATAGTACAAGACGAAAACAAACAAAACAAAAATACAACACAATATGTATGTACACCACTATACGCAAATACAAATAACGTAAATAAGACATGAGCCCTCCTCATGTATCACTTAATCCTGACTTTTTTTTCTTAATCTGTAGCAATACTCATTTAACCCATGTAAGTCTTAATTTGGAAATATAGTTTGTTTTATTTTATTTTTAATATCAAACACAGCAATAAATTGACAGGTGTCCAACATTTCTATAATGAAAGTGTGATTTTGCCCAATTTTGTACACTGCAGATGAAATATATACATGTACATTGATTTGATTTGATTTTTTGTGTTTTAACGCCACTTTCAGCAATATTTCAGCTATATCATGGCGATCAGTTTTAGTGGTGGAGGAAGCCGAAGTACACGGAGAGAACCACCGACCATGGGCAAGCAACTGGTAAACTTTTCATTTGCGGCTGTGAGTCGAGTGCACCCTATTTTGTAATATACAAAGGCGAGAGCGAACACACGCCGTATTGGTGGTAGGCTTGTATGAGTTGTTAGGCAAATCAATTCATTGAGCCACCTAGGTCCCTCATGTACATTATAATTTATTGATTTGTATTATGAGTATAGGTCTACACGTACTTAGTAAGAGCTTATTAAATATAGCTCACTAGAGCGTGTGTTATAATTGTTTGATTCTTTCCGACTTTAAATAAAGCTTATTGTATTGTATTGTAACTTATAGATTTTGAGTTTATAGTCTACTAGGTCTACATGTACTTAGTAGGGGCTAATTGAATATAGAACTTATAGATTTTGAGTTTAGAGTCTAGGATCTACATGTACTTAGTAGGGGCTAATTAAACTTACAGATTTATAGTCTAGGCCTACATGTAATTAAATATAGAACTTATAGATTTTGAGTTTAGAGTCTAGGATCTACACGTACTTCGTTAATTAAACATACAAGTTTCCATAAAGATAAATTGTCATAACATGTACATCAATTCCAATGTGTAGACGGTAAATATGATTGAATATTATAAAATTTTGTAACACCAACCTTGTTGATTACGAAACTCTATTGAAATCAACGATTGCCCTTTCAGTAGCTTTGCCTGTTTCACGATGTTAAAATGTCAAAAAGTGGGTTTAAATCATTTTCACAATGAGAAGACCAGAATAAAACTAAAATATCAAATGTTAATATTACTTGCTAACAATAACAGGTCGTACATTTGATTGAATATGGGGATACGTATAATAAAATATCGGTGAAGAACAATATGTAGGATAAACTGTCAATCAAACTAAAACAGCTGATTAAAACCCTAGCAGTTATACTAACCATAGTTATATGACCAACTCATTGAATTTACCGTGGCCCCAAACGACAACTGATGTGGCATATTTCTAAAATTTGAGGCAAAATAATTGTTTCCCTTCATTTTATTTTTTACTGGTATATGTTTGGTTTGTAAGGATTTTGATGTTTTTTGCACTGTTCTTTGACACTGGTCGTGAGGTGACGCGCCATGTGTTTAACCTGCACCGTGTGGTACATCTTAATTAATTAAGAATAACGGAATATAGTGCAGCAGGAACTGATACTCTTCTGGAGTACATGAGTTCAACCCCGGTTTTTAGTGGGGTACGTGTTGCTCGTTCTTTAGTTTTCTGTGTAGTGTTTTGCATATCATTGTTTTTTCTCACTAATGAGACAGCACACTTCCTATTTTTAGCCGTGTGAGATAAGAATTTCACGCTACTTTTCCCGTAAAAATGTTACGTTTCGCAAAATGTCATTGTATCAATAAAATCGTTTAAATATTTACGCTTTGTGTATTTATTTATTCAGCCACTTATAAATTGCCCCGAAAAATTGTTTTCCATGTTGCTGTTCAAATAAATAGTCGATTTATCGATATACATCCGTGTCTTGACAATATTTTAAATGTATTTCATAATAAAAAATACAATGTATTTGATAAACATATAAATGCTACTACAACAGGGATAAATACCTGTAAAAATGTATTTGAATTTTTTCAAAGGGAGGTAATTTCTGTCTTTACGTTAGTTACCAACAAGGGAGAGAACTCTATCGTTATTATTAAACAATGTAAAGAAAAAATGTGGAATTATTTTGTTAAATTAGTGAGAAAATGAATCAAACACCAGTAAGAGCAGGAAACCAGAACCTGCCGGAACCCCTCTACGCATACTAGTGACCAGAGCCGTGTACATAGTTTTAGCATTGTATATATTCCACAACTTTTAAATGTATATAGCAAAGGAGACTCGTCTGTCCTGCGGAGTTTTTAATAACAGGACACACACATTCATTCATTGAATTTCGTCCTTTACATGGAAGAAGAAGAAGAAGAAGAAGAAGAAGAAGAAGAGGGCAAGACGGAAAAATCTCAGACACCCAAGGGAAAGATTTTGGTCTCCGGAGCCTCGTTGGAGACCAGAAATCTTTCCCTCGGGTGTCTGAGATTTTTCCGTCTTGCACTCTTACCGGTGTTAGATCCTTTATGTCTTTTTCTTTTGGCCGTTATATAGTTTTTCTTCTTCGATTTACGGCTTCTGATTACACCTTCGGAACATGCAATTTTTTTTATTGAACAACAGGATAATGAACCATGCTGACATACACATATCATTATTTCACTAAGAGGGGATGATTGGGCTCTAAAACTAGCTTAACGACATCAATTTTTATTGAAAAGTCAGAACCAATTTAGGAATATGAACAGTCGTGTATATATGTGTTAGGGGTGTAAATTTTGCGGGTTTTTTTTAACGATTTTTCTATTGGAGTTTTGAACTGTTTCGACAGGGTTATTTTTAGATTTTCATTTCATTAGAAAAATATTTCTCCATAGAGACCGCATCGTTGGTGTAATGTTGTGGCAGATGGTTGGTTCAAGCACCGGTCGTCGGACCAAACCAAACACTATGAAATTGGTATTTACTCCTTCTCCGCTAAGCATACAACACTACGGAATAATAGGTAATATCAAAGATTGGTTTGCTCGGAATCGAGATTATGTGTCCAAATGGACCGACATGTCCTCGGAATCGAGATAATGTGTCCAAGTTGACCGACATGTCCTCGGAATCGAGATAATGTGTCCAAGTGGACCGACGTGTCCTCGGAATCGAGATAATGTGTCCAAATGGACCGACATGTCCTCGGAATCGAGATAATTTGTCCAAATGGACCGACATGTCCTCGGAATCTTGATAATGTGTCCAAATGGACCGACATATTCTCGGAATCGAGATAATGTGTCCAAATGGACCGACGTGTCCTCGGAATCGAGATAATGTGTCCAAATGGAACGACATGTCTACATGCGAACTGGCGTTTTAGTGAGATAGTACTATAAGAATCCAACTAAGCGTGTTGGTCTACTATAAACAGATCCTCATCATCCTCCAATTGAATGTAACTTGTTATCGCTATAACATAGCTGTAAAATTGCTCAGTTGGCGTTAAACAACACTTCCTCGCCCACTCGCTTGTTTCGTTGTTTATATTCTTCTTTACATTAATAGGGTTAATTTGTCGATTTATATTGGTTTTATTAACATTTGTTCATTTAAGCTCCTGACATTTTCCCTTCCGTCATGAAAGTGCTTTTTAACCGCATTGCCCCTTTGTTTGCACAGTTTTGTATCTATCACTTGTCATGGCATTGCATTGTATGTATCCGGATTTCCCTTGATTGTGCAATATTTGTATTTAACGTCCTTCTGAACATTGTATTACATTCCGTTCTTCCTTGGTTTTGAATAAGAGCTTCTTGCAAAATGAAACAAACAAGCAAATAAAAACAACTATGTTGCCTTGATGATTTACAATATTATTACCTAACACGTCTGAATTATACATAATTTATTTTCGAAAGTTGGAAAATTGGAATTAAGATTTTAAAGATTTGATGAAAGAGGTCATCTAGAAGTGACTATTGGTACTTGATTACACAAACATGAGATGTTGTAATGATATAACTAGTCTCTCACTCAATATATTTGTCTATTTATGTGCATTAGGGACGTTAAACTGTCTGTTAAGTAAATACTTAACTGATAACATCACTGTATTTTGCACGAGAATTATACAAAGTTTAAGACATGTTTATGTTTAAGATGATTTGTAAGATTGCCCATATTGATTGTATTCAAAGAAAGGTTTGAATATATTAAAAGGGTAATCAGAAGCCGTAAATGGAAGAAGGAAAGACAACACAAATGCCAAAAGAAAACACAAAAAGAAAAAAAAATGATCTACAAAACAATTCACAGAAAACAAAAGATTGAGAAACAAGAATTCCATAAAAACCGGAAGCGAACTCAGCTTCCATGGAAGGGTAGTCAGCAATACGGTTATTTCGAACCATTTCCATTCCGTCACAATTTTTGTTATTTTCGTCCGCCAGAACACGTGATTTCGATGGAATGTAAAGCACTGGACTTCTGGTGTCAACAAAAACTCAACTCGATATGTGCCGTTTTAGCGTTCGATCCTCAACATAAAGAAGTCTTAACATTTTCTGTAACAGACAGATATCAATTCAGTTATTTTATTTGTATCAAAGACTTCAATGCAGAGACAATTACTTCTTTAAAATTAAATTTGTTTTCTTTCTTTAATTGCTGCTGTCAGCATCATGAAAGGAAAACGATCTGCCTTTATATATTTCTGATATCAGACAAATAGTGGGATACCGAACACCAATATTTATTCAGCTATTTCATTGGTGTCTCCATATTACAATTACTTATAATCTACCGCATCTACGACTATGATATGCTGACGTTGTCACAGTAATAGCGTAAATGTAAGACATAATAGTGTCCTGTGAAATTGTGTTCTGTTGTGTTATATTTGTAATGAAAAACCTCACACAGACCGAACGAAGTCATCACTGTGCTTTATTCCGTCCTCGGACTTTATTATAGGAGACAATTGTAAGGGCGGACACTATTTCACGGCGGACATTATTTAATGTTAAACACCAGAAGTCGTCTGCCTTACCTTTCAGACGTCAAGACATGAAAAAGACGGAACGTGGTCGGAATTGACATGATTCGAAACAACCGTATTGTGTTCCTAGTCCACTAGTAGCATCGGTTATTTTACTGTTAAAAACACGAATTCGACACAATCATGATGAAACACTGAAGTATTATCATAAGGGTTGAAAACAGCGTTGACAAAGTAGAAAAGTATAAATTGTAATATTTAAATATGATTTCTTAGAGAAAAAAATAAAGAAAAACAATTTATTTTAAAATCTATAAACCTCGATTAGTTCCTATATATATAATGGTAATCTGATTTGTCAAATGCGTAAAGTAATGACAGAAAATAATTAAAGACTTAAGAAAACTTAACATTTTATGCTATTAGAGAGTCAATATAACCTTGAAGTGTAAACATGTTTTTAACAAAAAGATCATTCTCTGGTTACTCCTAACGCATCAATGCTTATTGTCTGGGCATGTCATATCAGAAAACAATCGAAGAAATTAATAATATTAAGAATAGTCCGGTTGGTCTAACGATCTTCTACCGAAAAAACACAAAAACAAAATTGTACATAAACACATTTAAAGTGGAAACAATCTTTTCTAATTGAAAGTTATGAAATTATAGAGTTCTTATTTTATTCTCATTCCGGTAATGCTTTAGCTAATCATCTTTCCAAATTTTTCGACTGGACGATCCAAAAATATGTATTTTTTTCAGGTTCTACTCGTTTATTATAAACTAAAATATATGATAGTTTTCCTCAACCTTTACCATGAAGTAGTTTACTAAGACCAGATATAATATATTTATCAATCTACCGACCACAGATAAAAAAGTGATGACATTTTACAAAAGTGTATCACTATAATTTGATTTTTATTCTTACGGACATGTCAACTATATGGTAATAATTTTGTTCACACTATGGTAGTCTCATTCAGAACAAAGATCTATATATGGAAAACAAGCATAGCACAAAACTGTTTTGTCTTTGAATGTTATTATTTGTATGGGTTGTAAGCCAATTTTTATTACTCTGCTTTGAAACCACAGGATGTGCTAAGAAGAGTTGGAAGATACCAAAGGGGNATATTACACAACGAAATACATCTATCAGTATGATTGTTTTCCGAAATTGACTGTGATAATTCGTGTGGACCAAGATTAGATTCGATATTTCCGACAAGTAGTATGAAATGGAGTGTAAAAAGTAAAAACAACGCATTTACATTTGGATTTAGACCCTGGAGCAAGAGAAGGCAGACAAAAAAGAGAGAGCATCGGAGGTTAGTTCTAAATATGTTCAAATAAGTATCAGTCCGAGTAACAGAAGGTCCACACAGTCTGCAAGTGTGAGAATGGAACATGCCTATAGCCGCTCTGTATTCTTCCAAACTATTACCCATTGGGCTTTAGATTAGAAGACAGCAAGGAGCAGAGATTTCGGGTGTTCCAGAAGGGTAAGCAGTTCCTGCTCACTAGTGGCGCCCTTTCGTGTTAATCTAAATACAAACCCGGTGATAGATCATAAATGAGCAAAGGACCAGAAAATGTTTACAAGTAGAACATATCCGTGATCATTTGTGACACAGATGTTCCGTTACGTTTAACCAAGTCATTGTGGTGACCGTAAAACGTTCGAAGTGATGATATTAACTTAACCACCAAGAACCCTTGTTAGCAGCAACCCGCTATCAAGGAAATCCTGATAGAAACCACAAGCACAGGAATATCGGATCAATTGAGAGATATATACTCCATAAACATTTTCCTATCCTTTTCCTTGTGACAATTAGAGCACACCATTGTGATATATATGGTTTATCGTTTTGGCAACATGTCGTTAACATAGCTTATATAATGCTCACCTTACGTCAATCAATCAATCAATCAATCAATCAATCAATCAATCAATCAATCAATCAATCAATCAATCAATCAATCAATCAATCATTTTTAAATTTGGAATGATGATGTGTTCAACCAATTCCAATAAACACCCAAACCTAATAGAAAATATTGTGTTGATATTCGACTATCAATTATCTTTCAGACTGCCACCATTACTAAAGGTTCACACACAGGTAAGTAGAAGTTAGGCAAAGGAATCTGAATGGCCAAAGTTTACTAATCAACACTCCTGAATTTCACACCTACCTCTACCTCTGCCACAACAAATTACCAGTTTACAATTAGTTTATTAGTCAATTATTCATAAGTAATCAATAGTCATATGGGAAGATATGGATACATAACAAGACTTAGTGTTACTTTCTATAAGCTCATTACCGACGACAAATACATATGAAGATTAACTATTATCATTATTATTGAAGAAAACTAGAAAACTAAAACTCGATCTATTTAAAACATGATGTCATACCATAAATCAGGACAATATCTCTACTCATTGCAAGGTGTACGGAGAACTGTTAAATTGCAGAAAATTCCTGAGCCATACCTCCTTAAAAAATCAACAGAATAAACTCCACATTTACTGACTGAATACAAGGCATCAGGACTATATCTCTACCAATTACAAAAAAGTTGCGAAAAATACTGTTCATGCCCTAATGTGTGTTACATCCACAGGTCATAATTCAATTAAGAAAAAAATCAACCGGCACGACGTACTGTTTCATTACATGACTAAATACGAAACAATCGGGACAATATCTAACCAATTCAAAATAGTATTGAAAACTGTTTATTGAAATTTACTAAGTAAAAAGGGATTTGTTCATTAAAACATATTCAAATGAAACAAAATAAGAGTTTGAAATCCAACTGATAACTTGACTTTATGCAAACCAAAAGCTATCTATTACAACAAAAGAGTGTGGAAAACGTCATTGTGACTGACTGACGAATATAAAAGACAACAAATGTCGGAAGGAACTAATGGGATACAAAAGTCAACAAAACCTTTCTCTAACCAAAATATTATTAAATGAGATTGAAATAAAACGTAAATATCTAACTGAAAGCACACGGCACGTTTCTGGAATAGCCTTCATCAGGTACGTTTCTGGAATAGCCTTCATCAGGTACGTTTCTGGAATAGCCTTCATCAGGTACGTTTCTGGAATAGCCTTCATTAGGTACGTTTCTGGAATAGCCTTCATCGGGTACGTTTCTGGAATAGCCTTCATCAGGTACGTTTCTGGAATAGCCTTCATCAGGTACGTTTCTGGAATAGCCTTCATCAGGGACGTTCATAGTCAGAAGATTGGAATGCCAGATGATTTAAGAGTGTTTGTGTGCAAGCAAGGAAATGAACCTAAACAGGATACTCAAATTCGGCTAAGATTACCTTATGTTCCTCTGATTGACCTCAAATAATAACGTCATGGTTGAGCTGTGATACAGATTAACAACGGGGTCTGTGTATGCAAAATCAAAGATTACTATGGAAACAATAATGAACAAAATATATTTGTACTTGTGATTTAGATGATATTTTTGGCATACTTTGACAGATTTACATTTGATGTAGACGACATGAGTAATTTCCTACAGAGTGACGACTTGTGCTGGATTATATAACTTTGATTAGCTTTACAACAGTTTTAATAGGTTTAGGATAACGACCAGACCAAAACATGTATATATCACAACAAACCAATCAGTCTGTTACTATAAATGGTATATCTAATTTCTCCATGTAGCAATCACAAGATTAAATGATCACCCCAGAATTATACTTAACGCTTATATATGTATTGTTTCTATAACCAACAAGGATTGGTGAAAACAACGCAAATAATGAACAAGCAGGTAAAGAGAATCTTATTAAAACGCAGTAATTGAGGAATTTATTTTTGCAATAGAGGGTTTGTGTGGGGTTTGGGTTAGTGGTGATAGGTACTGATTGCACGGGTAGTTATAAATCCAACTTCCATACGATCACGACCACGACGACCCCCTTTTTGCAATATATAACCAGATATAAATTACTAATCACAAAATTAATTAATGAAATAATTTATCATAAAAAGAAGAAAAGAGAATACACTTTAGTTTCGTTTTAAAACGACATAGAGGTGGGTGGTATTTACTACAAATAATATCATTGTTTTACACTTTGGAACTGATTTTATCTATTGGCTGATTATAATGGATAAAAAATAAAATTAATGAGAAATTGCAAATTGAAGTAAACATTTCCTAATAACGTAAATGTTAGATCAAACAACTTCACAGATGAATTGTCAACAAGAATTAATCACACGATTTACAGTTAACTATTCCCATAGTTACAGTTACGAGAGAACATAATAAACCTGCCAAAGGAACATAACAACAGGAATTCTAATTTCTGTGGAAAGGTCACACAGCAATTGCCTCAATTTATTACCAGTAATAAAAACCATTTGTTGTTGTGTCCTACATGAACTATGTATATATTTTTAAAGTACATCGTTCCTGTAATGAGTACACTAGAAAAGTTACAAAACAGCCAAGAAAAGTTAAAAAATACCAAGTGATTGATTTAAAGCTGTATCTCGAAGAAGGACAGACGATACAATGGCCAAAGGAAGGACAGACGATACAACGGCCAAAGGAAGGACAGACGATACAATGGCCAAAGGAAGGACAGACGATACCATGGCCAAAGGAAGGACAGACGATACAATGATCAAAGGAAGGACAGACGATACAATGACCAAAGGAAAGACAGACGATACAATGGCCAAAGGAAGGACAGACGATACAATGGCCAAAGGAAGGACAGACGATACAATGGCCAAAGGAAGGCAATGGCCAAAGGAAGGACAGACGATACAATGGCCAAAGGAAGGATAGACGATACAATGGCCAAATGAAGGACAGACGATACAATGACCAAAGGAAGGACAGACGATACAATGGCCAAAAGGAAGGACAGACGATACAATGGCCAAAGGAAGGACAGACGATACAATGGCCAAAGGAAGGACAGACGATACAATGGCCAAAGGAAGGACAGACGATACAATGACCAAAGGAAGGACAGACGATACAATGGCCAAAGGAAGGACAGACGATACAATGGCCAAAGGAAGGACAGACGATACAATGGCCAAAGGAAGGACAGACGATACAATAGCCAAAGGAAGGACAGACGATACAATGGCCAAAGGAAGGACAGACGATACAATGGCCAAAGGAAGGACAGAAGTTACAATGGTCAAAGGAAGGACAGACGATACAATGACCAAAGGAAGGACAGACGATACAATGGCCAAA